>DWPQ01000870.1:0-14115 GCA_018251795.1 Perichares adela | reverse complement strand
AAATTTCAATCACTAGATTTGACCCAAATAAATAAATAAATAAACAGGGCAAGCTAAATAAAACCGTTTAAAAACAGTACCTATACTTATATCGAGTATGCATGTAGATGCGTCTTTGTGTGTGTAATGTTTTATTTATTGATTTAATGTACTTTATTAGCGTTATTATTGAATAATATTAGCGTTCTGCACTTCTCCTACACATAAACTATAGGTGTGTGACATTTCATATTCCTCCGTCCGTGCTAATTTCGTAAATAGGGATTGAAGGATTTGGCTTCACGTATTTCTATATAGATTCGTATGTATATTCAAACGAGCAGAGGGACCACGCGATGGTTAGTGACCAATGCTACCCGTGGACGTCTGTAACACTAGGAATGTCACCACCCAGACCTGACAGTGAACAAACAGGAAGGGTATATATTTTTATTCGTCCTAGTACCACCTGCCTAAGTTGCAGCTTTCTTTTGAATCTTGGTGTCCTATAGTATGAAAAAATACCAAAGTCGAAACGTGACTTGCCTGTGAAATTATTCAAATCGTAGGCCACCGTTACAATAGTAAAGATGTTTGTATACAAATGTATATTAAATATGAGATGTATGGAATATTCAGCTGTGCTGTCAGTTAAGATGGAATAATGTAGTGTGTATTGAAATGCAGTTATTTCGTAGACGCTAATTGTGGTGGGATTTCTTTCACTTGTATAACTTTATTACGGCGCCAGTTACTGTCTTTCTGTTCATCTCTTTTAGTTACAAGTGTTGTCTAATGTCTTAAGCGGTCATTGATTGCTGTGCTCGCTTAATATCAATTATGGATCCACAAAATCTATACTAACATTATAAAAGCAAAAGTAACTCTGTCTGTCTGTGACGTAATCACGACCAAACCACTGAACCTATTGAGATGAAATTTTATATATATTTATTTTCCTACCTTTTTTTTAGTTTTTCTAGGAATTTCATTGTTTTACGAGAAACAAAAAACATTCTACAGAAACATTATCATAGTCCGGTGACTACTTTTTCGGGCAAATCAAAGTCTGGAAGGTCAACCAGTTCATAATAATCGTACAAACAAAGAGAGACATTAAAACAAACGAGACAGCAATACCTTTGGTACAAAGCTGACAACGTAAAACGACTGCACTAGTTAAGTCTCGTGACCTTCAAAGCCATTACCAACAGCCTTGTTCGCATTAAACTCACGGCTGGAACGGGAGAAGATCGCAATAGTAACGATATCATTACGATAACGAGGTAATTAGCAAGGCTGAATCCTGCATATTGTTAATGGAATTAGGGAACAGGGTGTTAATACTGGGGGTTTATAATTACTTCAGTGATGCAAAAATAACTATTACGATGAAACTGACTATGACTTAATAATTGCAGGTAGTATTTAATTAAAAAAAGATTTCAAAAACATTGATTGACATTGGGGAGTTAACCTTTATTTAACATTAAAGCCCGTTATTGTCCCACTGTTAGGCTCGGGTCACCTCTCACAGTGAGAGGGCTTAAGGTAATATTCCACTACAGTGGCCAAGTGCGGATTGGCAGACTTCAAACATCCTTGAGATCAATGTGGAAAATCCTCAGGTCCGCAAGTTTCGTCAGTGTTTTCCTTCACTGAAGCAAGTGATACTTAATTTTTGATACCCACACAACTTTGTGAAATTGTGGTGCATGACTTGTGCACACGCCCGTCTGTTAAAAGTATCGACGTTGAAACTATTTGATTATCATTGTTTAAACAAGTGAATATGCATATAGTATAAGACTATATTTTAAAGCTTGTAACAGAAATTGTTAGAATATTAGATGGGTATTAATTCTAGACTAGAAATTGTTATTAAATGTTTTATTTATTTTATATTTTGAAGTTTATAATTTGAATAACGGAATTATTTCGGGGAGCATACAGGGAAGATATTTAATAAAATGTATATTTTCCTTCTCTTAAAGGTCAGATAGTACGGTAAGTCAGCAGTCAGTAGGAATTTCAACAGACTCGGAAACCGTAGCCTCAAATATGAAATGTATATTTATGTTTTAGCAGCATTTGATTTCCCATTTCAGTTATCTAACAGGACAGCTTTCAACTGTTTAACACTGACGCTGACACGGTGGCAGATTTGTCTAACCGAATGGGTTAAATAGTTTTATATTTTGGTGTGGAATCGCTTGTATTTGCAAACGCCAGGCATGCGCAACGGTAGATGGAGTGGTGCTAATTGTTATGCGTTTGCACCCTGTACCTGCTGTCAGAGTTGTGACGCGAGGGAGACAAATAGTCGCGCAACATATTATTTTAGACTAGCTGTGTCCGCGGCATTGCCCGCGTGGCAATCAATGTGTCACAAAGGTTTTCCAGCGTAAAATCCTGACCCCGCGGGAATTCTAAGACAAAAAGTAGACTATTTCGATTTGACGTTTCTCAGCTTCCTATATCTTCCAGTGAAAGTACCGTCAAAATCGGTCCAGCCGTTCCAGAGATTTAAATTAGCCGGAACAAACAGACATAAATATTGGAAAAAAAATAATTTTAGTATATGTACTTAGATCCTAAGCGCTGAGGATTGACTCACAATAATAATATGGATATTCAATGTAAAACTTATCTGATTCTGGGTAAGTCATCTTCACAATCTTTGTTACAAAAGGAGCGAACTGCCTACATGCCTGTTTTGTGAGAATTAAAATAAATAGTTCTTCTTGCAAAGTCGTAAAAAGTAAAGATAGGTTTTGAGTGCCGTAAAGCTACAAGCTATGATTGCTGTTCATTGTTTGCTTACAAATAGATTGTAATCGGACGATACCACACTCGCGCTAGGGAAACTGAGATAAATGGCCATTCCACATTATCACAAGCGCAGAGGTTATCATTAATGTGGCTCTTATCGCCCTTTGTACCTGCTGAAGTACACCTGACACGCGATCTGTTACGCGCTTTAGGCCCCCTGTAGGATTAACACATTCACTGCGGTTCAACTAAAATCGGCCTACCACGGTGTCAAATCGATGTGCGTACTGAAAAAATATATTTCCCTCGCTGACGCGCTAGTGCGACACCTGTATCTTGGGCTTTTTTACGATTGTGACAGATACAAATTTAGTGTTCGATTTGTGAATATAGCAATATAATAAGAGGTGATGTCAGGTCGAAATGGCTTGCCGCACACAAGAAGAAAGTCCAGTGGGTGCCTTCTTGGACTGCCACGGCACCAACTGAATTCATTGCTTTTTTGCCGCATGTGTAAAGGCTTACAACTGCACGGTGTAGTTAATCCAAATTATCTAAGTAAAACTCATTGTAACTAATTTCAAAATTGAACTAAATGTTAATAAACAAAAGCTCATTCTCATGTTTTAATTTTTTGCAATAACTTTTCCGACGTATTTCATTGCAACCTTTCTTTTGTTTACTCAAGTTTGGACTTAACGCACAAATGATCGCATTTCTTTAAATTAACAAACCGTTAAACGTTGCAATTAAAACAACTTCTTGTACATAATAATCTTATCAAAGGTCAATATATCGATAATATTTCAGGATTAAATGTTTTCTGCATCTTTACGGCAATTTTAACTTTGATTAAGTTCTCTTATTTGAATGGCTTTTACTCAAGTGTAAATTAGTGAAACTTCGAAATAGCTGAATAGAACCTCGTCTACGTAGGGCCTTACGAGGAGGGCCGGAGGTGGCACGGTCGCTGGCGGTCGCGGCCGCTAAGTAAACTTCCGCCGGAGCCTTCACTCAGCGGATGTGAATTCTCCCATTTGGCGGTAACGGAGAGTACTTCCGACATTATTTCGTATATCGTTTTGTTTTGTTCTCTAATTTCTGTGGTTTTTATATATTTCTTTGTTGTTATTTTAAGTCATTATGTTTATTAAACACACAAAACTGTTTTAATGGATTGTTCAAGAACTTTTAAAAAATGATTTAAGTAATTACGGTTGGAGTTACATGCAAAGTATAGAGTCATATTGAATAACAGTAACTTCATTGAATAACACTATAAGGACAAAAATTTAATGCGCTGATAAGTTTCTTTCGCCGTTTCTTTTCATCCATGATAAAGCACCTTTCCAAAACTATAGTAGAAGCAAAAAAAAACTGCGTAACTGTATCAGTGTATGAATAAATTATTTTGAATTTGTATTTTTAATAAGTATTGATTAAGTTAATAATAAAATATTTACACCAAGCCCCCTAAAAGATCGCTACACTTTAATTTAGGTGGTACGAAAACGTGAGAGAGACATGCCTTCTAGTTTATTCTACTACCTTCTATTTTAAGAATAATTCAAGAAATTGATTGAGCTAAGCTGGCTCCAGTTCAACCGCCGCCTGTCAAATAAGTGTCGTGAACTTAACGCGCGATTTAGTCTAACGGCCCCCTTGCCGAATTGCACCAGAACCGAAAATATCTAATGGCTGTTCCGAACATCAATTCATTTCATATGCGTCACTATTCGGTGTAGTTGCAATTTATAATTTTTATTGTAACGTACTTACGCTTCTTGTGGTTTATACAAATATTTCTTGTCTTACTGTGACCATGATCTGTGCAAACTACAATACATGGGTTTCTCTTATGTGTACACCAAAAATTCATTTATAAAAAGTAATATAATATATCACAACCAATTTTAATTTGCGTTTACGTGTTTAGTGTAAAACGGCGCCCGATAATGACCAGCTCGACAACTAGCCCGATGTACGCCGGGGGCTTCTCGGAAAGCTCGCGTATAAAAAGCCTTGTAAAAAGCCTCATTCCACGTAATTTGCTCCGATCAACGCCTACGTGTACATTATACTCAATAAATATTCTATGAGATATGAGCCCTTGTAAACATTTTGTGCAGGAGCTGTATGCGTATATTTGCAGTTAATTTTACATCGATTTACTGTCGGCTGGAAGAATGTGTTACTTGTTTTATCTTACATTTTTGGTTATCCATCCACCAGCCCTCTGTTGGACGTAGGCCTCCTCTAACTTGCACCAATCCATCCGGTCCTGAGCCTTCAGTATCCAGCGGATACCCACTGTCTTCTTCAGGTCATCATTCCATCGAGTTGGGGGCGTACTTCCTTTTGCCGCTTTGGTAAAAAATCCTCACTCGTTAGTTGTCGAGTAATTACACTTATTATTTAAACAATATTTTACTTTTTAATTAAACAAAAGATCAGTCACTAATAAGCCTCATGTGAAACTATAGAAGGTGATTCTTATCAATATTATAAATACAAAAGTATAGGTATCTGTTTGTATGTGTAGTAGAATGCATGGATGTTTACTATTTTTTCACGATAAAATTACCTACGTAACTGGCTAGGCTGAAATTTGAAAACATAAGTAGGCGGTGAACAGAAATCTCAGATAGAATTTTGTTACATACAAAATAAATATCATGTTTACTTATTAAAAAGCAAAAAAATAGGATTCATTAGTGTAAATCAAAGAACCCAAAAAAGCGGTGAGAAAATGCGATTTCTAAGACTAAAAAAAGCGAGAACAATAATATTCTACAAAATTACCGCAATAGAATATGGAAAGTTTGTTGAAAAATGTCATCAAACTGATAAAACACCTGTCTGGAACAGATATACACACAATACAGAAATAGATATACACACATCTATTGTGCGTATGTCTATTGCTGAAGAATAAACAGTTGAGAAGGAACGCTTTAATTGTAAGCGTCAAAATACACTTTTAAATACACATCTTCTGATCTAATCTGTCAGAAGGTAACCGCGTCAATATCCGTCAGAGAATCGCGAAAGGACGCGACGTAATTACCGTCATTACCATATTAACGGGACGAGTGAGAAATGCGACGCAAACACGTTATAAGATAACGTGCAACGACTTACGAAGGTCTAAAGGATATTTAGGATTCTGTAACGAAATTATAAACATTTTTTAAATGTTTTTGGTTGTTTCTGATGGACATTTTGCTGTTGGCTCTAGCGGCCTTTACAGCTTCACGCGGACAGAGAGACGAGCTTGGAGTGCTCAGCGTTTTTTATGTGTAATGTTAATATTGGTTGAGGTCTTTTTCTAGGATACTGAACATATGTAGATAACCACAGCATGATATGTAACACATAGCATGCTGTGGTTACCTTTAAGTGCAAGAGCAGTAAATTAAGTTTATATTTAAGATGTACATAGTTTGAACTTGCGTTGGTAATCCATAATAAATAAATAAATAACATATAAGAATAACACGAATCAAGGCACTTCTAGAGCGTCAAATATCTGAGTGGCATTTCGTGATACGAAAACAGGCATAAATACAAAAAATCACAAAAACAATATTTTTCCTGTATTGATAAGTTCTGGATCAGAGTCTACCAAAATACCTACATTAATAGTTCCCAAAAAACTACGGAACCTCGTTTCGGGGTTTGATTCATTCTTTCATTTCTTGTTGTCTTTTTCTTTAAGACTTTTTGTCCATTATCTCAATAACCACTGGGTTGCAGGTGTGAATTAACTTGGTTTTATTTTTATTTCGATTGGACAATTTTATCCGACACTTACTTGTTGTCCATCATGTCCATAAAAAGAGTACATTTGCAGAGATAAGTAGCAGAAGTTTTCGTACAAGAGTTTAGTGGAGTTAAAAATAAATTCATAAATTAAAGCTCAGTGGAGAATTTGACTTTCTAGAACACTCACTTTAAGTAAAGAGAAGAAGAGGTTATATGAAATTATGATAAAATTTAACGTCCACATTAGTGAACCGGAAAATAGTGGTGCTATGTAATAGAAACTACTACTGGAACTTACATGAATCCGGCATAACTTATCAAAAGTTTAGACATGATTAAATTTATTTGTATAGTATGCAGTACCTACTACATATATCACACAATGTATAGTTACTACTTTGTGTCTTAGTAATATGCGTCAATACACCACGATGAAAGGCTTTTGTCTTCAGTAATATTTTTATCGTCGAATCGCAATACATCCAAACCTTCATACGTTTTTATGTCTGAGAGCTATACTCAAAGGAATAAAAACGAAATCTATCGTCCGAAAGAACCATTACTCGTCTTCAATACGCAATAAAACGAAGCAAGCTCATCGGGGTGCATAAAATAATAATCCAGCGACGAAACGCGAACTGGTGTCTTCGGCGTTTTAACAACAATCGACTGAAAAACTTAGAATGAACGACGTAGTTTGCGACGGTCGTATGGAGGTTGACTAACTTGTAGTCATAGGGATAATTATCAAAAGGTTTAGAGCTCCTTCTTTCAACGACAAGCAGCAGGTGACGAAAACTTACCATTTGTTTTTTTTTGTAGCCATAGGACTGGCGAAAAGCTGACGGGCCACCTGATGGTAAGTGGTCACCGTCGCCTATGGACATGAGTAACACCAGAGGAGTCGCCAATGCAACGCCGGCCCTGTATGAGCACCCGTTTTCATCTTTTTTGAAGAACCCCATATCATAGCGCTCTGGGAATACTTCAGAAGGAAGCTCATTCCACATTTTGAAAGTACGCGGTAAAAAGGATCGCAAAAAGCGAACTGTGGAGGACTTCCATGCGTGCAGCTGGTGTGGACGAAACTTCATTCTTCGGCGAGTGGAGCGATGGTGGAAGGGTCACGTGGGAATTAAGTCGAACTGTTCCTCGGAGCACTCACTCTTGTCTAGTTTAAAGCACTAAATATCTTACATTACTTTTGAAATGATCATTGTAATTGCTGTTTTTGATAGAAAACACTTTGAAAAGCTACTCAATAGCAATTTTAGATTTTGAATAATAAATATAAAGTAACTTCAATAAAATATTGTCGTCGTCCGATATCGGATCGACATGTCGATATCGGCTCGTGCAAATTCACTCAATCGAAGGGAAGATGAATTTTTATGTATCCGTTTCTATGAAGAACTGCCCTAATATCGCAATATTTATTGCAAAGGGTTCTTTAATCTACCGTTAATATGTCATGGGATGACTTATGGCGGAAAATGAATAGTGTTTTTCTATTGATAGCTTCGGAGCTACCACACAGTTATAGTTAGGTAAACTACAAACGTAGACATTAACGGCATGTGATAAAAAAGTAACAAAAGTAAATTACAAACTGAAGTTGTTTTTTTAACTGCCGCTAAACAACTTGCTGACCCGTTGACAATGGTATGTTTGAGCTGAGAGAAAAAATGTTGTATGTTGTCTGTAGGATTTACCAACTTGAGGCGAGAGTTTATGTCAAGAGGTAACCGAAAAACACGATAGCTGTCATCTAATAATAATATCTGGGAAGACAGTTTAGTACTAGTTGTCTACTAAAATTCTCCCGGCCACTCAGGTTTGCTTTACTCAATTGACTGGTTACATTTGACAGACACCCCCTCATAATTAACCATTGTGGTTGTCGGTGCTAACAACTGGTTACACGTTTGTAACTTGCCTTATTTTCTTTCATATAGTATAAGCCCGCAACTGACTCATAATATTTGCATTGAGAAGAAAAGGTGCGCGAGGTGAAGTGGAGAAAAACATGAAAAAAGATTAAATGATGTTTGTAACATTTCAATTTCTATACAGGTAAGTCTTCAAACTTTTCCCTTACAGGCATTATTCAGTCTGATAACACTGAAGTCAGTTTTAAAGACGGGCTGCTTTTTGGCGTTTTTGCCTTTTTGTTTGTGTTTAAAGGGATTTCGAATATTGATAGAATTCGTTAATTTTCAATGCTAACTAGAAACTAAAGGAAATGCCCTCAACGTGTAAGATGTACGCTCTTAACTTAAACATTTCTCAAATAGAAAACAACTTATTACATTCTTTTAAAATGAATTTCACGAATATTTCTAAAGTTTAAACGAAAAATATATATTTTTTAAACAAAAAATTAACATTTTTATCGTACCCTATCAGTCAATTTAACTGTAATTATTGTCATAGACTTTGTTATTTGTATTAAATTTTTAACACTACATACAATCGATCACGTCTTTGATTTTTTCCTTTTATAATTTTCCCAAAGGTTATTGTAGAACAAATAACTATTTAGAGGTAAAATCGCCTTTTATGCTCAAGCAACCATTTATCAGGTTTTCTTACATCATATTTATAGTGTACAATAATGGTGTACTATCATTTTATAAGGAGGGAGGGGTGTCATCCATCTTTGTGCCCAAGATAATCTCACCTGCTGTTAGAGGTCGCTGGGTTCTATTTACCCAATTTAATTTCGAAGGTTTTTGATCTTTCATTTATTACTGTATTGAAACCATGGGATGTTCGGAAGGAATGCGATGTTTGAATGTGTGTCTGAGATAGTGAGACATTGTAACAATATTATTATTATCATATGTTTAGTTTATTATTATTTTCTTTAAATTATTTATAGTATTTTTGTTTCTAATTCAATTAATTTTATCTTTATCTTACTTACTTTTAATTATTAATGATAGTTGTTTCATGGAATTGTTTTTTGTCAATGTTTTGTATTAATTAGTGTAAGTGGTTTATATGTATAACCGTTCTAATTCACAATAAATCTGTTTGTAAATATTTCGTAGCGCTATATAGTAAATAAAGTAATAGTTTGTTTAAAATTTCTGGTTCAAATGAAGTCATTATCAAGTATCAGTATCTCTCGTCCAATCTATTACTCAGATTAGATAAAAGGACGCTAAAAACACTCCAGAGAGTCTCCTTTTGGCATTTAACCGCATTAAATACCGATCTGGGACCGTTATTTAACCTCGTGGATATTAAATCCGACCGGACAACAAAGGTTACCCCGGGGTTCGTTTATAAAGAAACAAGTTGTTTATTTTGTTAAAATTTTAATTTTCAACAATCAAAGTAGCCGCAAGCTTTCAGAATTACGTATGATACGACACGTTTGATCCTTTTTTAAGTTAAGGATTTTGTTTTGTATGTAAGACCATAGGTAATTTACCGGTATTTTAACTGGTTTTTAGTGGCCACTGTGGAACAAGGACATCAGATCGTTCGCTTAACCTTTAATTATGTTAATAGCCCACCAATAAGCAGATTGATGACTTGATTATAAGTAGACGCCACCGCATATAGTCGACAGTAAACTAAATACACATCAACACATCAACCCATAGTAAATTGTCCCACTGCTGGGCTCGGGTCTCCTCTCACACAGAGAGAGTTTAGGCCCTAAAATTAAATAATACATTATATATCTCAAGCTGAACCCGTAAACGTTATGCCGTTTAATTTATTTGTATTGAATATTTTGATATTAAAAATCAGAGGTTGGTGATAGAAAGAAAATTAAGGGTTGTATGTATTTTTTAATGCCACATCATTATGAAAACAAAGATAAACCAAAAAATGTTGTGGGTGGACAACCCTCATCACTTACGTGTGTGAAAAATAGATAACAACCGATTCTCAGACCTACCTAATATAAAAACATTGTACGTGGTAGTACGAGTGCTCAACTAACACTGTGACACGAAAATATTATAAAATATGTATAGACAACATAGATAGATAAACATTAAATTGAGCAGTAGATCGAAAGTCAGATGGAGCTAGGTATAGGTTTAATCTTTCAGCTATCCCGTAATTGAGGGGATTGTTTGTTCCTGACTAGTTCTGTTCTGTATTTACTCCGTTACCGCTAAGCTTCAGAGACTTACTGCGTCTGCCAACTGATTTTGAACCGATATTAAATATTTAGTGACTAAATTTTTTAGTGAAAAAATAACACTTGTATTTTGTAACAAAGCTATCCTATCGTACTAATATTATAAATGCGAAAGTAACTCTATCTGTATATTTGTAACATGATCACGACAAAACCGCTGAACCGATTGTGATGAAATTTCATATAGAGATACTGCAAAGTCTTGGGATGAAAATAGGTTACTTTTTTTTGCTTTTCCAGGATATCCATTGTTTTAGGAAAAGATCGCCGAAAATGGGTTTTCCTGAACTTTTATTAGGCGTATGCTGGCTCAAGCTTATGAAATACATAAAATCAATGTTATACAAAAATATTGTCCTCATTTAGTCGCTGGCACGACAAACACTGCCAAGTTCACTAGTATTTGTATATAAGATAAATTTAAAATTAGTTTATAAGAGTTTAGCTTTTTAGTTTTAGCTCTCTGTGCTACTTCTTCTTCCAAGCTTTAACTGTTCTAAATCTAAAACTCATCCGTGCATGGAATATGCCTTAAAGAGGTACAAAGTTTACCCACATATTATTATACAGATACACAGTTAAAAGTTAGATAGTAGTTGTTCGGTAATTCCTGACCGAGTTTGCTCTAAGCAAGCTGCGCTCAGACTTCCTTTTGTTGTGCCCGATTAATGAATTCTATGCTCCCAGTGACTCGGCACCAGCTTGGAATCTTTAGTAGCTTGATTGCAGCTGTAAAGTAAATACTGTTACAAACGAGGCTGCATCATACGTACAATACTGATACATTTGTTTTTGTTGTAAATGTTATTATGTGAGGATGGGGTAGGGGTGAGAAAAAAAATTGTTTACTAAAGTAGTCGGCTTCACTAATAGAACACTTTCGAAAATATACTCCCTGGCAGTTTCTTGCCGCTTCTTCTTCTAGGGCCTACTCATTGTAGGGATTTGCAGAAGCGATGGCGTAAATTGACTTTCGAAAAGTGTTTGTAAAAACCTACTTCGCATAAATAAAATTTCATTCATTCATTTCACAATCGTCACGTAGATCAAAAAGGGATTTAAATGTAAAGTATTATTTTTACAATCGTCACATACATCAAAAAGGCATTTAAATGTAAAGCTGAGTCTGATTCGTCGGCCACGGGTATGTTATCGATTTGTGGGAATTCCTCTAATTTAACGTCGCTGGGACTAGTTTCTGAACAGCTGTGTTTGTGCAAATGGCGTTCACTGATTCTAAATATTGGCGGGACATCACACCCTTCTGTTTATTCAACTAATGTCTTAGCAAAAACGTTTTGGCCTAAATTGACTAACGTAAGATAAATGTATATTTTTATTTATTTATTTATATAAAATTCTCGTGCACAGTGTTAGTTGCCCTACTCCTCTGAAACGGCTGGGCGATTTTTATGAAATTTTATATGTATATTCGGTATGTTTGAGAATAGCTTGTAAATTTTTTAACATTATTATTTTAAGTTTTGGGCAATTTTTTTTAAATTTTTCTTTTTTGTTGTGACGTCAAAAATATACATAACTCT
The DNA here is from genome assembly GCA_018251795.1 of Perichares adela. NCBI lineage: Eukaryota > Metazoa > Arthropoda > Insecta > Lepidoptera > Hesperiidae > Perichares > Perichares adela. The sequence goes on along the minus strand of DWPQ01000870.1, from coordinate 1,890 downwards.
TAATTTTCACCCCTCTACCACCAACCCCCAATTTTACAAAAATAATATTTATATGGCAAGTCAAAATTTGCAGGGTCAGCTAGTATTATTATAAATGTAGAGACCATCATTTGGCATGTCATGTAATAAATATAATGTCTTTCCCTACACGGAACAGCATAATTACCTAACTCTATTAAAAACCACAGAAACCAATGTAAAATCTTATAAAATCACTTTCAATTTTATTTGCGAAACGAATTGCCCAGTGAATCATGTTTTGGTGAAGTTCATTGAACTTTTGAATTGTAATGCTCTTCGAATCCATCACTTAGAAGCCGATAAACACGATTCTGGACTCTGTACAGTTATGAATAAGGTGGAATTTATGATTGGTTCTATTTCTCAACCCTTACTTCACCCTCGTCGCCCTCCCCGTATAATCTGTCTGGAACTAATCGCTTTTGATATTTACTACTGGTTGGTCTATATTGTGAAATTAGAATTGAAACGTCACGCAGTTTCGACAGGACCGTGTTGCTTGAGAAGCCGGACAGAAGTCGACAAAATCTCTAAGCTGTTTCTAGGCGATACATTTATTTTGTCAATTACTTTGTTTACTTATCAACTTTTATTATAAACAAGCTGTGCCAGCGACTTCGTCCGGATGGATTTCTTTTATAATTCGAGATCAAACTGAGTTGAATAGAGCTAAGTACTTCCAACAAGAGGTACTTAAAAGTTAAAATTACATTGGTAATTATATTTATAGCACAGTGTGAAAAAAACCCGCATTTTATACACGGTCGCAACTGTGCGCGGGTGTTTATGACACTGTGCTATAAAATAATATACGATACTTGTGACCTACGTGGTCTATCATTGCACTACGTTTAGCACTAACTATCTACACTCCATGCAATGATAGACTACTTAGGTCACACACACACACACACATCAACCCATAGTTGTCCCACTGCTGGGCTCGGGTCTTCTGTCACACAGAGAGGGTTTAACGCCATAGTCCACCAAGCTGGCCAAGTGCGGGTTGGCAGACTTCACACACCTTCGAGATCATTATGGAGAACTATTAGGTATGCAGGTTTCCTCACGATGTTTCCTTCACCGACGCAAATGATCATTAATTTCTAATACGCACACAGTCATACAAATTATAAATAGTTACAACACGCATTTTATGCTATCATCGGATTTTATTTATACGAATATTTTGTAGGCAAATCGGAGCATAGGATATTAAATTTGAGTTGTAAGATCCCTTACATACAAGTTACGCTCATAAAAGTGTGTAAAAAATGCGAGAATACCATGTCAGGCCCATCTACAAGAAATAAAATAAACTTTAAAAGTATTGTACATACGGTACCACTAAGAGACGATGACCTAACCCTTATTTTCGCTGTCATAACATGTTCGAAGTCGCCCTAAAAGCTCAATTGATCAGTCTCAAGTAGGGGACGAAATCAAGGTCATGTGCATTTCCTAAATATCTTACAATTGTATTCGAACAACAATAATAATCATTTTAACGGTATGTATATCTATATATATAAAATTCTCGTGTCACAGTGTTAGTTGCCAAATTCCTCCGAAACAGCTTGACCAATTTTTATGAAATTTTGTACGTATGTTCGGTCGGTCTGAGAATAGGTTGTAAACTATTTTTCATACCCCTATATGATAAGGGTTGTCCACCCCAAACATAGATTTTTTATATTTTGGTATTTTTTCTATTTTTATTTTTTTAATAAGTGGTATAAAAAGATACATACAACCCTTAATTTTCACCCTCCCATCACCAACCCCCAATTTTTCTCTACATTCAATTTGAATGGCAAAACGAAGTTTGCGGGGTCAGCTAGTTAATATATATGTAGACACCGTGCCTAT
>DWPQ01000869.1:0-14115 GCA_018251795.1 Perichares adela | reverse complement strand
TCCGGTGTGCAGGTTTCCTCACGATGTTTTCCTTCACCGACAAGCAAGTGACTTCGGAACTAATTATTTAGACAAGCGTCTTTAAGTTTGTATTTTTATAATTTGGATCTACTTTATTTTTATGGACATGAAACAAGTTCTAATAAATCGAGGTACGACGGAAGGAAATACTTAGTATGTTCAGCGTTTTGTTCGTGAGAACGCGAAAAATAATTTTGTGCAGAAATATATTTTCTGACTTACAATAATAATTATGATGATGATAGGTTTATTCTGTTAATGCGTGTGATTACTTTAAGATCGTTAATTTAGAATAAGTACCCCTACGTACCTGATTTTAAAATATTTACTTCTTCAGTAATCATAACACCAATTTATACCAATCTATCAAATAGGTCTAGAAAGTTTGTTGTGGAATGTCAAATGCTGCAAATAGCAGATGGAGCCTGTTCAAATTATGCACTTGTAAACATTTCCATAACGTGTAGAAGCAAAGATTTCGCTTTCATACTGACGACGGCGACTTAAGTAAACAACTGCACCGAAATATTCGCTAACGGAGCCAAGGTTACCGAAATGCGACTGGGCCGACACCAACTCGCCCTAAAGGAATGTCGTACTTAGCCAAGGAAAAAAGTTGTTTTCCGCCTTCACTTACGTAACTAATACCCTACTTAATTTGTGCTTGAACCCAAAGCGAATTCACAAAATTGGAGACATGTTTTTGTAATCGGAATAAATTTTCCTTTTCTCGACGTGAACACAGTTCCGAAACATTACCGAGCGACGTTACGATGTGTCAAAAAATCGTTTACCCCCAGGTGTTCCTATTTAATGTCCGAAGCATTATGCGAACGCGTGTGTATTCAACCTCGTTTCCAACAGGTTTGTTGTCTCGGATAGTATCCGATACCATCGTCACCCACTATCGAGGTCCGAATCCGGACGGTGGCGATTACCATCACTATCAGTCGCCGGCGTCAATTGTCGCTTCTTGAGCGTGTTTAGTATTAACGTCCACGATGCGATAACGCAACAATAAAGCAACACCGCCAGTATTTGTGAATTCTGTAACAAACGTCAGAACCGCTTTGATTATGCTTATGCCCGACAATCATATAAGAGCGGGTCTTTTCCTTCCGTCTTGACCGACAAGCGTTGATAATGCCTTCGGTGGTCTCGTCTATTGGTGGCGGTACCGCTTGCCATCTAATTGCTTTTCCGCTTGTTTATCGGCTATTGACGTTAAAAAAATAAACATATTATAAAATCCAATCAGATTCTTAGTGGATCTTTCAGAGGTTTTTGGAAGTTAATATACTACTTGATCAAGCCCAAAAAACTGTTGAGTGCGATCTGACCGTTGAAATGCTATTTCGCTCTCTTTTAAAATGCTGTCATTTTAATTTGAATGACAGTATCGTTCTTAGCAGAGCACGTTTAGCAGTCTGCTCTGAGTATTATTATTACACGTCTCGCAATTTGTTTGAATGAACCTTGTCGCGCCATTGTTCGTTACAGTATTATTTTGCGTTATCCTTTTAACTGTTGACATACTTAGTACGATAGTCACACCGGTAATATTTATTTTCACTTATCTGGCACTTGGTCATATTCTTGACATTTGTACCAAAACCCGTTGTATTCGTAGTTTCTAGTGCCCGTACCGTCACGAGGACTTAGTCAAAATGTACCTGGCTACTAAGAAGTACAGAGTGGATGTGCAGTGGACGTAATCGATAATAATATCTTGGAGTTTATACGCGTTTCAATACACAGTTTGTGGAGGATTAAGAATTACATCGTTAATTTGAATTGTTTAAAAAAATACGAATAAAATATTAATTTGACAGCCTGTCTTTATACTTTAAGGCCAACAATGGCGCGTCATCACATTATCGGCGCTGATAGCTGCGTTTGCAGCGACATTATCGCGTCTTGATTACGTTTTGCTACACGTTTATTGCCAATCTCACACTCTACAATAGGCTTTTAACAATTCACTCGTGAGACTGATACGATTAGCCACAGACCCGAATTTATGTGCCGCTCGAGTGTTTTATTAATGTCTCTCGGTAATCTTCGTGTGTCGGCTGTCTTCGTATATGTTCACGCGGAAATAGGATGTCTCGTTGCAGTAGCTGTAATATTTTATTAATGTCTCCGAAGTAGGTTTACCTCATCGCTTAGTATCATCCGTAATAGGTAATGGAATTGTGAGTTAGGTGGGATCCTTGATCTATAACACAGCACAATAGAAGAATGAATAAAATTGTACGACATATTCGTACGTGATGTCGACTGATATAAATATATCGAAATTTTAAGTATTAAAAAAATACTAATGTGTCCTGAGTTTATGATGAGAGCTCTTACATCATTCATCCGGAGAGACTTGTTACCTTTTAATTATAATGTTTGACTGAATATGGTGTTGCCAGATGTCCACTGGCCATTTTACCGCATAACCTTCACGAACATCGACGCTCAATATCAGCTGCGGTAGTATTATCGCGTGTCTTTTTGCGGTCCACATTTTTATTCTTATCTAAATGTAGTTGAAAATATGTTGGGTTCGTAGCTCATGACTCCCTGGTATGTTTGAAGTGCAAGTGATCACGCGAAGAGTTGACCTAGTCAGAATCCAGCGTTAATAGGCACTTGGAATAGTTGTGCTGGCAACTTGTCGTAAACGCTTCCTATTATAATCGTTTGATAATAATCACATAGTAGAAAATCTGATTTGGATATCAAATCCATTTATCCGGTACTATAGTTCAGTTCGTGCCTAACAACTAATATACAAGTTGTATGTTATTTAAAATATCTCATATACCAAGTATAAAACCATAGGTGAAAACCTATAATATTTTGCACAAAGTCTATTGTATTGTTATTGCGACAGTTAAATAAATTATCCGTCGTGACTGTTCGATGAGGTTGTACAGATAATCTTTTATGTGAGACTGACAGTTAAGTGAAATGCTCCCGACATTGTTGCTACTAACGAGCACCTATCCGATAGCGCGGCGTCCTTGAGGGATCTGGCGCTGCGGGCTCGGAACGCCCTTCGCCTACTTTCGTCCTTGCTGAGACTCTGGCGTGGAACAAGAAAAGATGTTATCTATTTATTAATGCGAGTGCAGAAATATTAATTAACCTTTTTTAGTATTGCGAGCATGGAAGAGTGAGCGCTTAGGTGACAGGGATTGCGCATAGTTGAAGATTGTTTAGGAATCCAGTAAATTAAAAATTATTTAATTTAGGACATTTGTTCTACGTTTTCAAAGATTATTTATCATTGATGGATTGTGTGACGCTTGTGGTATCTGACGAGTATTGTAAGTGCATTTTCCGTCTATACTACTTTTATTTTTTCCCTTTACTCGTAAAGACATTGGTGATTCATGGTTAACACGGCATCGGAACCGGTGGACGCGTACGTCAAATGGGAAATACGTGTAGATGTGGAGTAAATGATCAATCAGACCGGCATTGCTCAGGCCCTTGACCTCCAACAGTTACGGCATAAGACATGTCCTTTTTCCCTTATTTTATATGATATGCATTCCGGGTCAAGGCCGCGTTTTGATGAGTGGAGGAAAACATTGTCACACTCTTATTGGTCGCTCGCCTCTTGAACGCACTCGTCGATGCCATAACATATATTTTAAGACCCGCATTTTCCTGTTGGTTTTATACCTATAAAATTTTAGCCAGACTGCATCGTCTCGAATTTATCGTAAATGGCTGCTATTTATGATGTGTATTGAATTGTCGTCTCAGTTTTCGATTAGAACGAATCTTAATGAAGTGTGTACCATATTTTTAAGTGCCTATTATAACAATATTCTGTGATAAGACGGTAGATAGGGGATATCGACTTCATTAGATAAGTAGACGAGCTAATAATATTATATTGACTTCTTTAAGGAATGATTGATTTTAATTTGTGCCGAGTCAATTTTTTTTTTATTTGACAATGGCAGACTGGCAGGGAATTTTTAAATTGAGGGTTAGCTATTTACTTTTTATTTAAATTGTCTACAAACGAACAAGATAGATGATGATAATAAGTGCCAAGAGACATGAGAAACACATTAGCATTAACCTTATACCATAGGAATCACCACCACCTTAAGTACGACCGAGGTACTCGGTCAAGAACCAAGCGAGAGGCCCACTTATTAATGGCTCCCCGATACTGCAATCGAAGCACGTAAAAACATTTCACGGTTGTTTCTAGGAATATGGTGGTCAGTCAAAACAAGGAAGTTGGTAAAAAACCCACCAGCATGGCACCTACTGTAGTATAAAGATTATGCTCGCCAATCAGGCGTGCGTAATGTATCGCGATAGACATTATTTTCACAATAAAACTTCATAAAATGTAACCTTTTAATATTGTTTCTTTACAAATATTGAACATGTAAGTTTTCCCGACACGACATTCCGACGAACCGACGACGGCGACACGGTGACGCGACGCGACTCACGCGACCCGTCGGCCGTGTGCGCGGTCGCTGTATGTGGGTCAAGATAACGCCGAACCCGCTACCTCTCCCTCGAACGGCGCCAAACATTTACTTGCCACTTATGGACACCGATTATTACTGTCCGTTCTAAGTGCACTGTTGTCCTGAGCTGTTTGTCATTGATTGCAACCAATTTCAGTTCACAGATTGTGCAGATCGCTACACTGTGAACCAAGTACAATGCAATGATAATAATCTGTCATAGTGTTGTGTTTTAAAAGTTTGCTCAATTGTCCAATTTAAAGCTGTGCATTAACACGAAGCCAGCTTGAATGAAAGCGTAAATAAAGCATTTGATAATAATAATCCGTGACAAAATTGATGTTAATTGATTAGTTGTGGAGAAAGATATAATTTTGTAGCTATTATCAATAGTTTATCACAAAGAAATGCTGAAATGTGTATATTATGCATAGGTTGCAATGCAAATCGCACTGCAACATAGAAATTGAAAAGTATACGTGAGGGTCGTGCAATTTGTTTTGTAAACAAGACGCGACTCGCGTTGGGATCGCGGTGTGGAGTGTTGGCGGTGGACTTGTGTTTTGTGTAGTTTGGCACGGTTGGCGGCTCTTCCCTCTCTCTCCCCCCTCCCTTTTGGAGAGGTGACTTTGTCATTTTCCGAGTTGACGTAACTTAAACTTTTTGTACTCGGTTACAACCGGAAAAACAATATAATATCTGTTGTTAAATAAGTAACATTATGAATTATTATAATATAGTGAGGGATCTTGCTTCTTATTTCTCAGTGACCTGGATTCCATATTATCGTCCCGAAACTAAAAAAGTGTCCTAAACCGATTTCTGTATTAGGATGGTATTCTGCAATTAATTTTACTTGGTGTCGTACGTATTTGAATTTCTTAATGGTTCAACATTTCTTCACTCTGAACTTTCACGGTCGGTACATTTAACAACGTATGTATAATCGTACCATTATGGTGCTTTAGTCGGCGCTTGGATTCAATGTGCAGTACGATTTTGTATTCTTTCTACTCTCTTTGTCAAACTGACCCCTTTCTTCATCCTAACAAAAAAATATACTGACCAATCGTGTCGTACATTAACATTGTTGGAAAGAACATCCGCAATCCTATTAACGTGTTCATTACAAGTTTGTCAACAGATCACCTTGGCCCTATATTGGATCTCGAATCAGGGGCAACGAGTTAATGTTTACATTAAAAGTTTAATAAGCAAGTATCCGCTACGTGCTGAATTAGCGAAGAACCAATGTTTAATTTAAATAATATTATTTAAGCAATCTAATAATGTTTCCTGGTGAAGTAATTACGTGACTTTAGAGTTGATTTCAAATATAACAGTTCACATTAATTTATTATGTTTACAACAAATCGACCCACTTAAAATTAGCTTCACAGTCAAGTGATATTGCTTACGAACGACTGTTTTATTCTCTTTCTCTGCGGCTTACCGGCGCATTCAAGTTGCGGCGAGCACTTACGCAACTCTGTGTTATGCGTTAGTGGTAAACATGGAGCCGCGTGGAACCGCGGAGGTAACTCGGTCGAACTCAGCGTCCGACTGAGGGAGTGAGGGCATGCGATTAAATTTAAAACGCTTTCACTCACCGGAGCCCCTCCCCGCCTCCGCGCACCCCCCACGGGCCGCCAACTTGCGAACTCGCTCGATCAGTGCGAAAGATGGCAATCGAGCCACCCGGTGGATCCGCCGGCTGCTCGTTTTGTTTGCACTGTCGACTGTCGCACAAATGATCGCGGCTAGTCACTAGTCACTGCTCTATTGAGATTAATGTCGTCCACTGTTTGTAGCGTTCAAATATGAATTTACGCAACACGCTGTTTGAGAACATTTTGTTTTAAAGAGATACATTCACGACTACATCCGTTTTATTTTATGAGATTGATCGTCGAGTCGTTACACCATTACCGCGACGATCATAGCCAGACACCGGTTGTTGTTTTACACAAGCTTACATTTTTATTATTTAACACGCAGCTGTCCTGGTCTGTTTCAGCGCATCTCATCTATCAAATTTGGGTTTAAAACTGTGATTGTAGTCCGAATAACTAGTAATGTTGTTTTGGGATTCTTTACGTACTGTGTCTTTGTGCAGTTATACTCCCTGTGTATTTCTGTTCTCCTACGAACCGGTAAATGTACTTAGTTATAGTCAGCGGAAGATATCGAACATTGAACAGAATGAATTCTTTCCAACGAAGGACCTCGTAAATATTGTTGAGTGTCGTTTTCTTCTGAGTATTTGTACTGTTGCTCGGATTTCCTGAACCGAGTAGGTCGCATGTCTCTTAGCCCCTTTGATATAAAATTTAAAGCCAGACATCTCGGCATTCAAGTGAATCTCGCGCCAGTACTTGCTCTGTTCCACTTGACAAATGGTGCATGAAATAATATTTCGCGTCACCATAGACCCACTCGAATTGACCGACTTACTTATGATTGTGCCGAGGTTTTGCGACTCGCTCATAGAGTTATATTGTGGTCGCGCTGTTTGTTCTGCAGACATTTATGCTTCACATTTATTTAAACAACAAGAAATATCTGGCAATAAAACTATTTTACGTATAATTCTATCGTTGTAGGTAAAGTTGCTTGTAATATAATATAGAGAGAATGTGGTGGATCCACTTGGAGAGTAGTTGAAAGACAAGTAACGAGTTGAAGGTCCATTACAGTCTTTGCAACGTTACGTAAAGTACTGTATTCTAAAAACACTTTTTTTTTATAAAATGATTATGCCGATTAGGAAGTTTGGTAAATTTCAGAGGGATAATACAAGAGAATATTATGAGCGGTTCTTCTCTCTATTTCCTAGACGGCAATATCCTGGTGATGCCTTTTGCATTTCCGCGGACCGAGGGGTAGGGGTGACCGCTTACCATCAGCGGACCTGTTTGGTCATTTGGCCGATATAATGTAGAAGTAAAAATATATATTTTGGGAGGTTAAAATTGAGTATGAATATTAAAATTAAATACTGAAATTGATAAAGCTGCTGATATGGATTAGGTATAGGTACATTGGCTAAAGTGAAAATGAGTCAGCTTAACATAACATTATAGTGCGATCAAAATAATTCACAATTAAACAATATTTGTTGAATCTAATTGTACAACATGTCACGCAGTTACAGCTGCAGCTTACCAAACGTATCTAATCTTATTTTTCCCAGTTTCATTCTATCCGTACCAACTTTAAACTGTAAAAAAGCTGTTATGGATACAATTATTGCTATGTAAAAGCAACGTTATTGGGCTATCAGTAGAACGCTAAGCAGTACGTCGTGTATGATGAATGGCTCGAGAGTGGCGGCGCGCGGCGCGCGGCGTGTCAACGAGTCCTTTGTGCCTCAAAAGGATTGCGGCGTGTGCATTGTGTCTTGTGTCGCGTCTCACCGTATCGCACATAGAGACTGTAATTTAGCTGCGTGCCGCTTACGCATCAGGGTGGATGACGAGGAGCTCGTCTTTATCACTATGCCGGTAGACGTTACCCTGTTTAGAGGGAATTGTCTAGTGGATGTAAATGACGAGAAGTATATCCCATAAACGAATGCTATAATATCCCTCTGTAACGTGTAATCTTCGGTAATGAGTGTGGTTTTCATAAAATATGCTAATTCTGCCTTAAGGCAAATCGGAAGGACCGGCAACATTCTCCAAGAGCTATTGGCATTTGCAAATACGAAGTTCCATGTCAGATAACAAGATCGACAATTCAACCACCACACAACACATGCCGCCCTTACATTACAGTATGGGTTAAATAAACTGCAAGACAAATAACTACATCGAGTAACAATAAATAGGAGATAGCTACCGTGTAGAAACTACTGCGATGTTATGAGCTTTAATTAAACGTCCACTTGTTACCCGCAAGCTGAGCCGCGTCGCAGTTACGTAACGCGTACGTACGCGCGGTTAAAAAAACTGGGGCAGATCCTCGAAATTCTAGACGTAAGACCGCACGAGTTCGTTGGCCGCGCCGCCCTGCGCACTGCACCCTCGTCCACGGACAGAAACACCACGTCAACCAGCTCTTTTTGATCCATTTGCACCGCTTTCAACGTCCGCAGCTATAGTTACCTTATACACGAGACGTGGCATTTTCGTGTCCTCAGCTTTTCATGTTTATTTATACTTCTTTCTGCGCTCTTTGCTAACAACGAAAAAAATACGGCAAAAGTGTCGCATTGAGAGCTGAAATTATAAGAGAAATATTTATGTAAACATAACAATACATCTTGTAATGGCTGTTGCATAACGTTCACAACACGGCAACGTACAAGTACCTAAATTTTGTAAATCTCGTTGTTGACTTATTTGCTATGATATGAAGCTTTATTTAGCAAATGGGAAAAAACAGTTATCAATAACGTTTCAGTGTTTAGGAGTAAAATGTCCTGATTCTTTCTGTACTTTAGCAGACACGGTTTAATTATTAGATAGCGCATATTAACCCTTATTAAGTGACTTTCAAACTTTCTTCACTCAAGTAGGCTGCTACCCGCATTTGAGCAGTGAGTACACTTTATCCCTTACCAGTTGTAGCCACCTTGTTCATATATCTCGCAAATCGTAAGAGCATGTCCAATGTAATTTAAATATAAAGGGAAGCCTCTGAGAAGCTAAGGCGGAGGTTGCTAAACTGATTCCGCAGGGATAATGCCCAATTCACCGGAGGCTGTTCGACGCAGCTTCCAGACTAGATTAACCCAGCGAGCCCTCATTCCTGATTACCCGCCTGCATGCATTAGTGAGACGTAACTCGTAGTTGTAACCTAGTCGGACGCAACGCTAATAGCAAGCTAGTGTGTCTATTGTGCTCTACGGCTACATAATAATGTACCGGCCTGAACTGGGTTACGTTGTGTGAACGGTTTTGATTGATGTTCGTTCCGATTGTGTTTCTGATTTGGATGTAAATACACGCCGAAGCTGTCACTTATCTGTGTTCAACTTCATAATGTCATGTAAATATTTTTAAAGAACTGAGAATTTTGAAACTGACAGGATGTTAAATAAACACTATAACGCAAGAAGACTTAAATTAATTATTTGAATACTTATAACATTGTATAAAGAAACAGTAACCGGACAAATTAATTAAAATAATACGTGTGGTGAATGATCTATTAGCGAGTTGTCTATGAAAGAAACTTTGTTTGTTTATGATCTGTTATGATTTTTTTTTATCGTTTGACGATGGAGAGCTGAAAGAAAAAATATTATGTATATTAAAGAGTATATTTATATACAATCATATTTAAAATGAACTAAATTTTGAAAAATCCATTTAAAGACAAATACACATTATATAGCAGTAGTAGATAATACCCACATAACTAACATAAAAACATTGACAAAATGTATGAAAGCAAAGTTAGAACAATGAAAAGGTCAATGGCCCGCCAGTCTAATTGTAAAGTTATTAATTCTACTCATTGTGACATCATGATGGCTTCCGAACAATCGTTTGCGACGAAGACGAACAATGTAACAAGTCAGTTGTCAGCAAATCGGAACTTTAACTGTTTGTACATGCCTCTACGGATTTAACCTTTTTACTTAATGATATTGTCATATATATAAAAACTTAGTCACTTAAAACCATTTGTGTCTAAACTTGGTGATATTAGTAATCCATTAGTGGAACAGACCTCAATTGATCTCGGTTAAATTTACAGAATTTAACAGATCGTTGTGATTTCACTTTCGGATTTAGTTGTAGGCAACTTTCATTTTTACTGTTAACTATTATTAGGTGACGCAGTATTAGGCACATTGGTAGGTATTCAATTTGTTTTGGTGATAGGAGAGAAGGTTTTTTAATTGGCCGACAACTGGTCAAATTCAAATTTAAAATCATTTATTCATATTGGTATTCTTTATACTCTTATGCACGTCATATTTTGTTTCTAATACCGTTTTGGAAAGGTGTTTTGTCATTTAGGAGAAGAAACGGCGAAAGAAACTCCTCAGCACATCTTTTAAATTTATATAAGGCATATAGATCAGGTCAGCGATGACTATGGCGTTGTTGATGTTGGTGATATACGACTGGGGTGGAAGACCGTGGGTAGTTACCGTTATGTGGCCAATCTACTCATTCGTCGGCTGTTGATGTAAAAAAGTGCTCAACGTGTAACTAAATTTATGGTAATCCGATCACGTTAAATTAATGGAACAAAAAAAAAACCCAAATCTTTTAGAAGAGGTTACGCTGTCGCTGTTATTGTGACGACGTGATTGTGTGACGTCACCGCGTTAGCTGGTAATTGGCGGGTGTCGTCAGATGCAAATGTTTACCTGGAGAGCTACTGCGAACTCGTGTGACTCATTTGACAATTGTCGACCTTCTCTATTGAACATTAAATGAATTGACAGGAAATAAGACAAGTTTTAATTTTACGCCGAAATCGAGTGATTTAGAAGTAGGTAATTTATTATCGTTGGTATATCGAGTCGTTGTACGAATAAACATAATTGATTTTTATTCGTTAATTCAGATTAAATTACTTTAATTACGTTTAATGGAAATGAAAATTATTGTTCGTATGAGCTACCAACTATGGATTCAATAAGGCTTTAGATTGCCACCATAATATATGCATACCCGTAATAGATTTTATACTTAACTTCGCTCTCATTTGGCCTACCACATGTTTTTCCTGGTGCGGACGAAATGGAACCCTTCAGCCGCCCAGGTGAACGAAGTATTGTACGCCCTATCAGAGGTTGTTTTATTGTGATTTTTTACTTGTAATAAATTTAAGTTCACTACTAACTTAAAATTTTGTGGAGTTCGACTTAAAAGTCTGGGGTGGTAAAGTATACTAACTTAGTAAGAAACTCTTGACTTGGAAACAACTCTAGTATTTCGCAGTGCAATGACTTGGAAACAACCACATACGGAAACACCGCTTACAAGTCGCTCCAGTCCGTCGCAGTGCAATATTTAGCGTAGATTTAGTAATATAATTGGTTAGTGTAGGTGCAATAGTTCGTGCTGCGTCGCCGGGGGCCCGGAGCCCGAGCACCATCGACTGTGACCTCACCGGCGCGTGCCTGCCGCAGCGTTAGTCGCATAACAATAAAGCGCTCACTCCTGAATTAATATGAGCTACGTTGGCTACTTGTGTTGTTGTTAGCGTGCGCACCGAGAACGGTGAGCGCTGAGTGCCGAGTGCCGAGACACCCGCCGTAATTGAGGCCTTCTATTTAAAGGTATGCACTGTTGTTCGACATTGGCGCCGATGTTTTCATTTTGTCCTCGCAGCCAAAGCATACACAAACATTCCGAGAGACGAAACGTTACAACGATCGACTAGGGCCTAGTTTCGATGATACATCTAGTGTAAACATACTTTTTATTTACTTACTTTTAAAAGTATAAATCATCACAAATATCATAAATCAATAGTTTTTTAAAAGTTCATTCAAATACAAAATCGCTGAAACCACTTCATGTATCAACGCTGTGTAAACGTAAACGTATTCGACGGTCGCTAGTAAATATTTGTGTGAACATTTGTAGCTGGTTTCACGAACTATATGTTATACTAGAACTATATAATAGTTAACGTTAAAAGTGTATCGACAATGTAACTCATGGTTCATAATAATCTAGGGTCACGGGTAATAGTTTTATCACAATATTGGCTCAGATAACTGTACAGCAGTTTGGTAGCATGTTTATTGTGTTGCTGTCTCACTCGCGCGTGTTCAGAAAACGCAAATTGGAGCGAGCAAGACATAACGGGCGGTAAGTGTCTAGTCGCTGGATTCCGCCCACTTGCCTCAAGTAACATGGTAGTAGCTGTCAGAAGAATGTATATTACGATCCTACTCATTGTTTAAAGCTCCTCCAGCATTTCTACATAACGCGCCACTAGAACTCTTGTTCGAATAAAGTACGTAGTGGTTTGTTATATTATTACTTTAGATTTTTGTGATTTGATTGTGATCTTTACAATAAAATGGGTTTAGCTATATCTTGTGTCCGTGACATTTGGGGAACATAAACTAGGGGTAACCCGTGGAAGCATTGAAATACCATGATCCTTATAATTAGAATAAGTGTAAGAACTTTTATGACGGAGACATCTCTGTGTTTTTGTCTAAGTTTTTTGTAGCCGTACTTGATTTTTTAAGGTCTACATGAACAATAATTATTATCAAGAAAGCAAAACTAACTAAACCAGAATTTTCATTATCAGAAAATGGGCCAATTTGAAACAGTCCCTTGTTAGGGTACCTGAAATAAGATTTAACGTGACAGAATTTGAATTTAGAACAGTCGTGATTCAACCCTAGTTAATGCTAATCGTGACCTACATCTCCTAGACTGTAAGTCGCCCGAGCTGTTGTCGTTACTGTACCAAGAAAAAATGTACCACACTGAATTGTGCTCGAGGGCAGGTCACGCAAGAAACGATATGACGATAGATTGGTATTCGCTCTTGTTTTGTTGTCAAGTGAGAATCTTCCCCAAGAAACCCAGCCTTTATAGGGTAGGTTCCAAATTTTGTGAGTTTCCTGCTCAATAAAGCTCCTGGGTGATCTTATGTGAACGTACAAGACCGAGACGGGAGACGTCCTTGAGCAATCATCCTTGAGCTCATTCCGGAGGTAGTATTATGCCTGTTTTCAGTGAAGCAGGACGTTGAAAATTCTCGATAATGTCTTCAAAAGCATCTTCAAGTATGCCTGATCACACTTGTCCCCTGTGATGCTCTACCACCTTAATCTCCATACTGTATTTCCAACTTGGAGATGTTTATATACGAAGTTTGTAACATAACGAGTTTCAAATGTTTCGTAAACGACTTATTTCACATTGTTTACGCTACAAGCCACGGATATCTATTAGAGATAACGCGTGTACAGTCTGATCGTGGCGAAATTGAAACGTTACCTTTCATACGTTACATGTCTTATCTCGATCGCTGATTTACATTGCCGTATACCGGTCCGACGCATGGTAACAGTACCGCGCGGTGCTTCGCTTTTGTTACGCCATCGTTGCGTCTGCGAGCAATAATGGACGATGTACATTTGGAGGTAAAGGTTACAATCGCTCGCAGAAAAGGTGGCGCTTCCGTGAGACGGGTGAAATGAAACGCGCAACACATAATAATGATGAAGTTCGCGGAAGTGGACGGCGCAGCTCGCAACGCGCAGAGCGCACGGCACGCACGCATCGCTGCGTTGTCTTATGCGACACGCCAGCGCCACTCTTAACTATATACGGCGATTGTGAATCTCTATTGACATTATGATGTTCGTATTCTATAAGTTCGAACTGGCTAATGTGAAACTTTGTTGCTAATGTCCTGCTACGTCAAATGACGGAGATGGGTATTTCCAAATGTTTTTATTGATATGAAGTTACTTAACAGGCATGCAGTTATGCAGTCCATCTGAATGTTAAGTACTACTATCGCTTAATATTCAAATTCAAATTCAAATTCAAAATCATTTATTCATATAGGTATTCTGGATACTCTTATGCACGTCATATTTTGCTTCTACTACCGTTTCGGAAAGGTGCTTTGTCATTGAGGAGAAGAAACGGC
>DWPQ01000868.1:0-14117 GCA_018251795.1 Perichares adela | reverse complement strand
CCGTCACGATGTACATAGAGGGATTCAAATATTCCCACACTTGCACCTAACTCCATGAAGTTATTAATTATTTATATTCCGACTTTCGCAGTATTTAGTATTAATAACTCATTAAACATTTTAACCTCATCATTGAACTTAGTTGAAAATACCCTCACGTAACTACCTATTACATAATTGATATTGTATTGTAGTCCGACTGTGGTTTATTTCCTTGCTTGATTTTAGCAGAACCGTGACGATTCATCGATGATCAATATGATCGATGCATTCATCCGGTCTGTTAGCAAATTCATAATTCATAGCCTTATGAATCGTTGGGTTGCTGGAACACTGTTAAATATATACCTACTTCTATTCTACTAATTTGGCTCTCAACAATATGCTACAAAAGAATCCTAGGATATGTTGGTTACATCTTTCGACGTCATTCATACATCCCTGACGAGTTGATAGTGGCAATGTTAGTGGAAAAGACCCCGTGGCCGTGGTAACATTCACCCTCAAGTATCGAACACCACGAGAAATGGAGAGAATTCATAAAAACTATGAACGACTTTCATTAAGGACACGACCTCCAATTATGAAGAATGCGACAGACGAAGAAGACCTATTACTAACAGTTACTCGATTAACTTCTCAACCAATCATGATACAATTCCAAAAACGAAATGAATTTAATTTGATATTCAATTCCATCTCGCTTATGACGAGAACATGATTTGAAACTGCTTCCGTAACATTAGCTTCTACTTCCAAAACTTAATTAAACTCGGTGTACCTCTCACGAACTAATGCTTGATTTGATTTCATAAGTTCTTGTTAATATGAATTTGTTTCATAATAAATTCAATTTACAACTCAAAGTTGCTGACATACAAATTTTAGGATCATAATGAAACTATTTGAAGTTTGGAAAAATAAAGAGATTCGAAGAAGTTACTACCCACACTCAAAAGCTAATGGATCTTGAGGATTACAATAAACTTTAATGTTTTTTAAAACCAGGATAGTATCCATAAGAATAAGCCAAAATGTGATACCAATAATTTAAAAAAAGGACAAATCTACAACTATGATAGTTAAGTATGATCTAGCACTTTTCATGTAAAACTTCAAATTTAAATTCTGCTGCAGCTTTGGCTCTCGAGAGTAACGGGCGCAGGAAGTTCTTCAAGAGCACTTCGCTTCATTGATGAGTTCCGGAACCCTCTCCACTCTTCCGTCCTAATATCCCTATATTAAATGCAAAATGTGGAAATCTCAAGTATATAAGAGTGCTTTGAGCATTGAACTCTTCTTTTGCGATGTTTGCCATAAATATGCTGACAGGATACTTACACTTATGTACCCGAACCAACATTTTTATATAAATGACTTTCATCCCCTATTTCAACCCTTTACAACCCTTTATTTCGAATTAAAAATAGCCTATGTTCTTTCTCAGGCTCTAGATTATCTCTATACCAAATTTCATTAAAATTGGTTTAGGCGGTTCGGAGCCTATTCAATACAAAGCAACAAAAAACAATCAACCAAATCTTTCTTCTTTATAATATTGGTATAGAGTAGCTGACCATTTTCCCGTAAACATGAAGCATTTTTGAGATAAAAAGTAGCCTGTGTTCACGAAGGATAATGTCGGCTACTAATGGTAAAAAAAAATTTCAAATCGGTCCAGTAGATTCTGAGCCTATTCAATACAAATAAACAAACAATCAAACAAACAAGTCTTCCCTCTTTATAATATTAGTATAGTAGAAGGTATAGACTAGCTGCACCAGCACGCTTCGCTTAGCATTATATTAAACTGGTGTCTAAATGATTAAATAAATATACCTACCCAAATTCATGTCTAATAAGTCTTATGGTTTCAGATCTCGTGTTGCGACTGTAATCTGTATATCGGTCAAATATTAGCATTTTTTTTGTAAAAACATTCTCCTGACAGTACTAATAATAATGACTAATAGATATATATGATAGATGATATGACACCCAGCGTCCATTTCCATATTCATTTCTAGACATAACATAGCTTTCAATATAATTTAAATTGTAAGCGGGACATATTGGAGATGGATTGGAGAAATTATAAGAGGGTGGTGTGCCGCGGGCGGCTTACCTGCACCCTGCGAGGCTCCCTGCGTTGGGTTACCGTTACATGCAGAAAAAACTTAAGCGCACCGACTTCAAACGGTTCCGTTTGATAATAATAAGGTTTATGGTTGGTATCAATACCAAAGAAAATAATGATCCATTACATAGTCATGTAATTTGTATCATTTACTGCACATACTGTAGGTAAGTTTATGATATAGTCTTTCACAAGTAAACCAGGCTGTATGTAGGTTTAAAATCTATGTCTTATCGTTTTTAACCATACCTATTGATATCATTATTAACTTTACTCATAATTGTCCCATTGTTGGGCTCGGGTCTCCTATCACATGGCACAGAGAATTTCAGTATGCAGGCCAAATGCAGCTTGATGGACTTCACCTGTGAGTTGTCCATAATCCTTCGAGACTCGGTTATCGAAAACTCTCAGGTACGCAGGTTTCCTTACGACGTTTTGCTACACATCATGAGTGAACACATGAATTAAAATACTATAAATCTTTAAAACATATCTGATGGAACTCCAAAAAGTAATATTATCAATCATTTGACTTATCTTACTAAAATGAATCGTATTCGAATACACGAAAGTCTATATTCCTCAGCGGTCACAAAATCGACTTAACCTTGACTTTGCCTTGGCGCTTTAAAATTATGGTTTTTATTTTACCCCTAAACACGTTGTAAATCCAGGTGTAAATATTTAATACCACAAAAACTTCAGAACGGTTGTCACTGAAAATGATGAACGAACGAATATAGCTTATATTTCTAATGTTTGTAATAGTTATTGTAGTGATTTGAACCTCTTTAAGACCTGATTTAGGTGTAAGCTTTGCGTTGTGCTTAGAACGTTGGTCTTTAAATCCACGATATTTTTTAAGCGGTTTTATTAGTAACAATATTATATTATACTAGCTGACCTCGCAAGCGTTGTCTCGCCATATAAATTATTTGTAGAAAATTGGGGGTTGGTGATAGAAGAGTGAAAGTTAAGGGTTGTGTATTTTTTGGTGCCACATAATAAAAAAAATATTAAAAAATCCAGTTAAAAATTTAAAAGTCAGCCAGTTTAAAAATTTACAATGGACAATCCATAAAATTGTTTCATTTCTGTGAATAAAATTTTTAAACTGGCTGGATCAGATGATTAATGCATAATAATTAAATTACGATTAATTTCACTGTTGTATTTATAAACTTTTCTAATATTTTCTAAAACAGTTATTACTCTATTCACCTTATACTCAATAAAAAAAGTTATATCAAAATATATCTTCATTACCACTTAACAGTACTAGAGTTACATAAAGCACAAAACGATTGTATTTAATAGTATTTTAAGTAGCAATTTCAAGTCCAGAACTGAGAAGGTCCAACACTGCACGTCCTTAAATATGTATTGTCGAACATAATATGGTGACCATTTATCTTAGAAGGCCAAAGGTGTGAAGGTGGAACACGTAACTTTAATTTAGGCTCAAATGGATGCACGGGGCCACAGCATTCAAGGCTCATAAGCCTTTCAAACATGTAATATTGTAAATGTTTGAATGCGCATTAGGACTACAGTTAAGTTTTAAACTTAAATTGGTGTCTATGATCTATGGTCTGTGTATGTGATATTCAAGATGATATCGTATTTTGTTTTCCTATCATCCTATCAGCATTGAACAACTCTATGAGTTGTGAAATAAAGGATGGTATTAAGAGACTGGATCATTTATATTATTTATATTTATTTGTCTATTATAGATTAATGCGGAAACAACTAAATACATCAAGTTGAAATTTTAATTGTTTATATATTTTGTACCAAAGATAAATAGTTTAAGCCGCACTATCACGATTAATCTGGATGGTATGATCAGCGAAATCCAACGTATGGGGTTAGGAGCCAATGCCGTCCCTATGGCTGCCATACTGTTATGGCAACTTGTACCATGTGTAAGGGTGATTGTCTCGCGACTTGAAAACGAGCCTCAAACCCTCGAAAAATTAGGCTCCAATCTTTTCAGTTCCAATTTCAAACTGAATACGACCATTGTCATCTACCACACAAGGTACACATGTCAAAATGACGTTTAAAAAAAAAGAATTTGAGACATCATGCACCGAATGCATTCCGTTAGAATCAACAATACGAGATTCCTGCACAATTACCGCGCAAACCGCTCCAGATGCACTCAAACTGTTACAGTTAGCTGCACAGCTGTTGAATTACTGTACCAATACCTTGAAGCGAGTCTCGCCCTTAACATGGAGTAATAAGGGTTGTAATGTCTTGTGTGTATAGGTCCTGGACGTGCGCCCGTCAGCCGACTGACGTACAAGACGCACCTGCGCCCGCGCACCGCGTTCCTTACAATAAATACTGTGTTTTCGTCGAATTTGCTATTTGCAGTGTGGGAAAATTTTTCTTGAATGCGACGCTTTTTGCTATCGTGAAACGGGTTCGAGTCCCTGTGACATAATAAAGGTGTAAGGATTTTATAAAGATCTCTTGCTTCGTAGGACGGCTCGGATTACTACTAATTACTGTGTTAGTAATTATACTATATTACATGTTTTTATTTAAGTATCATATTACACGAACAAGGATTTAAACGTTAAACTGAAATATCAGAAATTACTTAGTTAATTCATTAATAATATTTATTGTATAACTTTACTTGCTATCTCAGAATTTATACTATTGTTTATCTCACGAAAAATATACACTAATCATTACTACACATATAAAAAAAATGCATTGCAATGTAAAAATGGCGTGGGGTACAGGCGTCAATAGATTACTTAAAAAGCACCCAACGCTTTAAAAAGTAATTCAATATATCTCTTACAATTTGAAATTGGAACATTTTCCCACAAAATTATTGAGACAAGTAGACGAATACCATCAAAGAAGTTTCAAAAAACAGTTCCTAAAATAGATGTGAATTAGTCGTGGCTGCAGGATGTGTCACCCACAGGGCGCCATCAAACGACACGGGACTGGGGGAATGTCCGCCGCGGCTTACAATTATCTCTGCGTCCGGTGAATAACATTATTTGTGTTTGCGGTTATTTAGGGATGTTCTAATTGGATACGCACTATCATCAACTATCACATTATGATGCGAACTATATGAAGATGCATATATACAAAAAAAAACTTGGATACGTCTAACCTTAGGTAAAACTTAATTACACCTTTACACTTTATTTATATAGAGATATATTTGACTTTGTTTATTATATTTTTTACTTTCTTTTCATTTTTTGCTTCCCTTCATCATTTTCAATAACCTAAATCTATAAATTAATATTTTTAATAACCTAGTTCTCTTCAAGACTATTGGACGTTTTGGGAGTTTAGAATATGTCAATGTTGTTAGTAATATTTCGGCGACAACGGTGAGGTGGTTCTATACATTCGTATGTCTCAGAACAAAACCTAAGCTTCATCTTTCACATCACGATTTAGCCCTTAGGCTCAGGCAGGTCTTTATGGAGTATATTTACGAGTGTACTACAAATACGGCACATAATTTCTCCTTTTATTTGACGTTTCGACGTTTTTCATATCCTTGGGGACGAAACGGGCAAACAGAGAAGTTTAGTTTTATTCTCGATGGCAAACGAAGAGGTAATTGGATATAATTTCGTGGAATTAAATATAATAAAATAATAACTACGTGTTATTTTTCTAGTGTAACGTAAGTATTTTTCTAGTGTAACGTAATAAAATATTATTGTAAAGTAAATTACTTACGCATCGGCTTCGCCAAAATCAGATATAACTAGTGTGTCATCCTTACCTGTAACAAAGAAAACGCAAAATTAATTCCCTTCGCTAACATTTGGCCAATCTGTACCGAGAAAATAAATCAAGGATGTTTGTTTGTTTTTCATTTGGGGGAAGGATCGACGAACGGACTGAAAATAGTCGCAGCGGGCGCGCGCCAAAATAGAGCCCAACGCGAAGCGTGCGCCGCTCAAGGCGTGGACACACTAGACCGGTGGTCGGCAAACTTTTTAGACAAAAAGCTAAATATTATTATGAACATTACAACGATTAAAAGTTGGGAGCCAAATCAGCTTGTTTAGTAAACTTTTATTACACTTAATATGTAGTCCACGCTCTCTGCGGATATTTCTGTCAGAGCCCCACTTAAGGAGCCAAGGGGCTACATGCTCTCAGAGATCTTAAACTAGCGAAGATGTGGTGAACCCTCTTAAAAATAGAAGTTGTGCGAGTGTACTAAGTGCACCTACGTAGGGTGCGTAGGTAGGTACGTAGAGTGCGTAGGTACGTAGGTTCCGTAGATTTCCTCACATTTATTTTTCTTTACCAAACCAAGTTATAATCATTTTTCAACCGATCAAACCCACTTTAAACCATTTGGACTATCACTGCTTATTTTCTGATATATGCTTATTATGTATAATTATGCTGCTTATTTCTGACATTGTATGAAATAATTAACAAATCATTTTGTACTGTAATACATTTACTAAACGGTACAATGTGTCCGAGCCACTGTTCGGTATGTCGTGGACTTTGTTTGTTTAGTTAGCAGGATCTGGAGCACTTCAATTGTTTTCCCAGTCTTTTTGCAACATAAGTGCGTAAAAGGATTTATACGCAGCAGTGAGCTGCAAATGCTGCAATGTTTTCGACTCGAACAAAGAAAACCGTTAATCAAACGACACAACACCTTGTACCTTACAAGGTCGGTTGAGAGTCTTTCGAAAAACACTCATCGACAAAGCGAACTAATTTGGACGTTTTCATTTTACGATTCTAAATTTAAAAGCTATTACGGACACAAACTACAAAGTTATTAGGCACTTGCCACAAAAAGTGTCTCGTAAATCAAACGGTTGAATAACATAATCTAAAGTTACGAGCGGCGAGGCGGGACCGCGTCAGCATTAAGTTGCCCTCGTAAACTCGCACAAGACCACGATGTTTGACAGGAGACCTAGTTGTTGACGAGCTGCGAAAGCCTTTCAACTTTTAACCTTAGAGCACCAACACAGATTGCTGTATAATCTAAGCTTGTATAATTATCATGTCATTGTCATGTTCGTTTGATTTATATTGGTGGTGAATTTCCAAACAGCACAAACGAGTTTTTTTTATGTTTCAGTGCTCGTGACTAATGGTTTAAATCAAACGGTACTTAAGAAGAGAAGACAAAGAAACAGGGATAAGGACGAGACAGGAGAAGTATAAGAGAGCGTTAAATTTAGAAGGAATAATACCTCAAAATGTATTAAAAAAGTGAATGCAAATATCAATGCCTTATTACTCCAATGTAACCATCTAATTCATTATATTTCCTGACATAACAATGTAACTCGATATCTAATTTAGTTAGTTAATCTTTCCTTTTCTTGGCCAGCACTGACAATTAAATTAATTAAAATTAATTTCTAACTGTTTCCCCATAAATCCTATTTCAAAAATAGAAATAAATCAAACATGAAATCTTTACAGCCAGTAATATTTTCCAAGTGGCTCCATGATTTTCGATCACGGTCAGTAAATTTCCTTATTTCAGCACTAAAAATATTCATTGACGTAAGTAGCTTGCGTTGTTGCGCTCCCCAAGGAATGGTATTTATAGAATAAAACAAAATACAGCAAATTTATTATTCACGAGACGAAAAGCCACACGAATAGGGAATCGCTAAGCAGAAACCGTAGAAAATAAAGTTATTTTTAGAAAGGAAAAATTCAAGCTGACAAATTTCCGGACGTGTCTCGCTATACTTGCAAGTAGCTTTTCTGACAGTTTGAAAATGGATTCATATCGTGATGAAATTATACACCAATTTCATTGAAGTTATTATATCGTTTGTTTCGATGAAGAAAAACATCGTGAGGAACCTTGAGACTTCGTAATGTTCTCGAAGGTTCTTACTAATCTTCACTTGGGCAGCATGGTGGACTAGGGCCTAAGATCATTATTAGAGGAGACTCAATGCTAGGATTGAGAGACTTATGGCTGGTAACAGGGTAAGGCTAGAATTTACTAATTACCTAATTTCCAAAAAAAACTTACAATATTCCAATCCTACGTTCGAAGCTAAGTGTTTAATGATTAATGACGCGTGTATGATAAGGGTAAGATCTTATTTTATTCTAGCTGACGTGTTCCGACTACCGACTGCAGCGCCACCTACCGGGTCCGATGGGTTTTCAAACCACATCTATTCATACATACATACATACAACTAAATAAAATTGGAGTGTCTGTTTGTAATATTAAAATAACCGCTTTTTACTAAATGCATATGTACCTACGTTTAACATGGAATGTATACCAAAACAACAGTTTAAAAAAAATTGTGTCTGTCTTGTCTGTTTGTTCGGGGTAATCTCCGGAACGGCTGAACCGATTTCGACGGGACTTTCACTGGAAGATAGCTGATGTAATAAGGAATAACTTAGGCTACTTTTTATCTTAAAAATCAAACGGGATTCAGAATTACGCGGGAAAAGCTTTGCGACGCATTGATTTCCACGCGAGCAAGACCTACACTACAGCTAATATACACATAAGATTTCAACTCAATCCAATCGTTTAGAAAGACTAAACTGTCATACACACGTACAGAAGAATTATACTTCCGATAGAGTACACAATTATGTAACTGTCGACCCAGTCATGAAACTACGAGTTAAATATGTCCTAAAAGGGATTCATTTATTGAGTCGTAAACCGCGTTTAGTACCCTGTCCGCGATACAAAATGAGTTCAATTAATTATACCACATCAAGTGTAGAGTGACCACGACCACTCGTATCCTATGGAAGTAATAAGATAAACTATAATTTAAAATAGTCGTCGGCCCATTGACTTTGATGATTGTGAATCTGCCTGCTGGGTTTTCGGGTTCGATTCCCGGCCTAGGCAATTATTAATTGGACTGATATATTTGTTTTCGGGTCGTGTGTGTTACGAATAAAACCGAATCCTAAGTAAGGGGGTGAGACTTTACGTGCGTTTATTTTTAAATTTATAAAATTTAGTAAAATAAATATTTCTAAAGTTTTTACGTAAATACCAATTGAAACTTTTAAGGGGGTTAATTTAGTATGATCACACTGTTTCCATAAATGATATGATGTGATAAATCTTGTTAAAGTGTTATAATCATTGGGCTTGATAAGAAACATAAGTAACAATTTTATACACGATTTTATCCAATTAATGGCAGATTCTAGGTCGGTTCTGAATAATAGCGATAATTACTTAATAATAGCTATTGTATACAATTGAAGTTTACAGTGATTGAATTATTAAAAGGTTTGTAGTTATTAAAAATTGTAGACAGTATCTTAGTACAAAATTGTACTCATTTTAATTTATTGCTATTAGCACAAGTGTGTACTTAAAAAATAGTAACTATTAAAAAAAATCATAGACAAATTGGACTTCGCACAATATTATTTGATGTCATAATTTACTTCATTGGCTGCATACTACGCTGTGTAACATTACAACTGTTAATTGCTCCTATCACAATGAGAGCTGGCCAAGCGTGGAATGGCAGACTCCACAAACCTTCGTGAACATTATAGAAAACTATCAGGTGTGGAGATTTCCTTGTTTTTGGAGAATTAATGTAACAATTATTTTCTAATGCGTACGTAACTTTGAAAATTATTGGTGCGTGAATGAAATTGTTAATGTTTTAATCGTGCAATTCAAACGCACTCCCTCCTACTCGGGAAACCAAACCAAACCACATGTATAGCCTAGTGGTAGTCGAATTTATTTAAGTATAGGAGTAATTTAAATTTTAAGCAATGTTCGCCAATAAAAGTGGTAATATTGAGGGTTCAATTATATGTAAATGCCCGCATGGCAACGGCAAGGGCACGTAGGCCCTCATCGATGATTTGATTAGAATCAATCACTTGCGAAACCCTTCAGGGCATCATGAATATTCACAGTATATACATCGGTACAAAATTTAAAGTCATTAATTGTTATTTATTTACGATTCTCAATTGTGCAAACGCAACATTTTGTTTTTCATGCTACACTTTACAATGCTATACAGATAATTTTTATTCGTACACCAACTCAATAAGTATATAGTGAACTCAAAATTTCATTTGACATAAACCCTTATTAAGTAAATTACCACGATATCGATGTTGATACCAGGTAGGATATAAACGGGAATGGAGTGTCGTTTTCAAAGATCTTGACTGAGAGGTATAAGCAATCTACGAGGTTATTGTCGAAGTAACTACAATATCTTCCAGATAGCTGCGTTGTAAGGAATACCGTGATGGTAAACTGATAAGCAATGGTCCACTTGGATTACGGGTACGCTTTCTTCTTGGCCGGAAACGAGTCAGTCAAAAATGTAGTGTCATGGATAGGTAATATCTTAAGGTTAACTTGGAGTGAAGGATGTATGGATCCCCTTTTATTCTGTATGTAAAGTAATGGTATATAAAGGACGGTAATTAACGTAAGCTTTTAACAATCCGAACATAATTAATTAACGATGAGAGAAAAAAAACCGTCTGCACGACTCGCGTGCTAAGGGCCATTCGTCAAAGGGTTTTTATAGTCATAAGCGACAGATTTATGGCCCAGTTAAAGTTCATAGAAATACTATATACTTTTGCTTTCACAATAACTTCTTTAAAAGTACTAACAAAAGGTATTCCGTAATTAATATGGCTGACGTATTAATTATTATAAACACTGTTTTAACGTTTCTGTAATAATGTGATGTATATGATAACAAGTGCGAACAAATATTGTTGATGTATTTCTATAAAAGGAAAATTTTGTCACATTTCTCATAATCCTTACTTTAATTCAGTAGTGGAGACGGTTGCATGTTGCGTATCAGCATAATAATGA
The DNA here is from genome assembly GCA_018251795.1 of Perichares adela. Taxonomy (NCBI): domain Eukaryota; kingdom Metazoa; phylum Arthropoda; class Insecta; order Lepidoptera; family Hesperiidae; genus Perichares; species Perichares adela. The sequence continues at coordinate 3,114 of DWPQ01000868.1, read as the reverse complement.
TAAACCACCAATTAGTTACAGAAAGACATACTCCAAGAATAAACAACGATCAGTAGATAATTGAAACATCTAAATACAAACTTTATTTTGATCGAACTGTTCTTTCAAATAAAACCGTTCACTACCACCTTGCAAGACGAAATTAATAAAATAGTTTACTTAGTTCCGAACACCCACACAGATTGAGAATAGAGATCTATAACTGTGTAACAAAACTTTTGTAAGTATGGGAGCCTTTGTGACAGCTGTTAGCTTCCCATCTCACGTTATATATATTTAATAGGATATGGGGATAGAATCGGATGGCGCAGTTAAAGTATGTAATAAACCACAACTAGATTGCATTATATATGTCGTGTGCACATTGACACAATAAGGGAGGTCCACAATATACTGATAAAGATCTGCAGCCGCCGGTGTCAAGGCCCGCGGTGCTGCGCTAACAACCTGCAACGTTCCATTGTTAACGCATCTAGAATCTTGATTAATCATAATTATATCCTGTGCCAACGATAGTTCCAAATTCGGGACCAAGGAAGAATTAAAGGTCTTATCACGTAACTTTTGTCCATGAACTCTAATAGTATAGCAATGATATTTTCGTAATTACGTAGATGAAAATAAAATCTATACTAATATTATAAAGAGGAAAGATTTGATTGTAGGTTTGTTTATTTGTATTGAATATGCTCCGAAACTACTGGACCGATTTGAAAAAATCTTTACCATTAGAAGCTGACATTGAAGCCGATCCGTGATGAACATAGGCTACTTTTTTTACACTCATAAGGGGAGTTATCTATGTTCAATAAAAATAAAATAGTCACAATAATTTAAGTTTCCGTGTAAACTCATGGTGTCCCTACCCGTGCTATATACACATCCGTAGTTCGCGTGCCCAACAAACTCATCATTCTAATTACACGCAAAATCACAGTTCAAACGACTTATTCTTCTTTAGTCAATTTAACCATTTACAACTTACCAGCATTAATTAAATATGTTCAAGCGTAAAATTAAAAAAACTAAAATAACTTTAAACAACTGATAATTCCGCTTGTTTTGCTAATCGTGATAGTTTGTTACTTTTTTACGTAATTACATTTAATTTTGTTTACATTGCTGTTTACTATTTTAATTCCGGTCACATTTTTAAATACGAGGAAACTGTAAACTTGTTCACGTTCTCGAAAGTGTGTTACTTTGCCTGTGATGGAGTATTAAACTTAAACCCACTCAATGTAAGAGGAGATCCGAGCTTAATAGTGAGACAATTATAGAATAATATTAGAAATCTTTAAACTCTTCTTATTTTAGAAGAAAATAGCATTTTCATCTGACAACCAAAGCAATTGTAAAAAATACATGAAATTTCCTCATAAATTTCTTCTGGAATATTCTATAGGAGTAGCCGTTGTTTGAACAGCAAACAATAAGATCTAACTAAATTAATTCATCAGTTAAAATAAATAGCTACGTTACTTAGGTACCAAAGATACAATAGCATGTCTCACTTTTAATTAACATTCGTTGCAACAAAAAATTACATTCCGACCACAAATTATATAATTATACTATAAATAATATTTCTAAACATTATAATTGTATCTTTTCAGAAATCAAATTCAAATAAGTCTTTGCTAAGATTTTCTCACGTTCCTTCATCGTTTTGCGTAGTTCACCTACCTGTGTACAAATACACGTCTACTAAATAATTATTGCTTAAAATGTTCTTAGAACGTAAAAATGTTATTCGTATTACAACAACCACCATTACCACATTGCATCATATTATGGGTTGGGCTAATAATAACGATGATACATATCGATGGAGAGCATCGTAAGTTCTAAGACGTGTATGGAGACGATGGTTTTAATTCTTAAATACTGTCGATTTCAACAATGCAACATGTCGTTTGCTCACCAGGCAAAAAGTACGCAACCGCGGCTATAATTGGTACGTAAAAAAGGTGCAATAACAATTAACTTCCCTAAACCCCAAATCAGTTGTTGTTTCTAATGCTGTTGATCCTTGCGGCCTTTACAGCTTCAAGCAGACAGCGAGGCGAGCTTCACATGATCAGAGAAGAACTTAAACCAGTGAAGAGGGGGAGAAACTTCTTCGTAAAATAGGGGCTGCGAGCGTCTTAAGGGTACCCCCTGTGGGGTTCAAATGTCCGAATCAGTGAAGTTCCTTATACTACAGGACGCAAGCTATTGAGACTGTCACGAATGTAGCGCCACCTGTGGTAGCTATAGAAACATTTCGTAATCATCAGTAACGGGAGGCTTCCGTTGGGAAAATTTATGTTGCAAATGGAAACCTATTCGTCATCTAATTACTATAATCCATTCCAATTATATTTCATGGAATGTACTCAGTAGTACAATCACGTGAACTTCTAAATCAAATAATCACGATGATCTGCAATAATTTCACCTACAATCCGTCCTCAGATTGTGGAACTGACTTGACAATGCGGACATACAGGACTGGCCTAAGCCTCGGAAAGTTCTCGTGATGACCAGCAATAGGAAGCTTCCGTTCGAATAATTTGCATAGGTAATGGAAACCTTTGCATTCGTCATCTAAACTGCTATAATCCATTTTAATTCTGTCAAAGGAATGTGTGACTAACAATTTGCATACTCACATGGGCACACGCTGTCAGTACGGGTGTCAATTAAATGTTTTTACATTGGTAATTTAAAGCATTTATAATACATTTATGGCGACATTACTGGAATGTTCAATACCAAGAAACTAACGAAACGCCACAACAATCAACGCGAAGCGAACAGAGCCCTTAGACAAAAATCTTAGCGGTAACCGTTCACGCTCACGCCACTTTAAAAATTGATGGTAATGACAGTATCCGCGGAAAGATGATCTTTACGTTACCTCTAAGATTTTTGTCTAGGGGCTCTGATGTGTCTATGTTACTCATGAGATGCTTTCGATACCTATCGTTTTCGATAGTCGTAAGCGTTAAATTTGTGCTCCAGCTGTTATATATAACAAAATTAATAACAAATTAGTAACTAAAATAGTTTATACAGGGACATGTATGTACATATGACTCGGATATAAAAAAAATAACCGCTCAAACCAAG
>DWPQ01000867.1:0-14133 GCA_018251795.1 Perichares adela | reverse complement strand
TGTGCCCGTGGGTCTGCCCGCGTGCAAATCTGTCTCGCAAAGTTTTTCCTGCTTAAATCCGAATCCTGCGGAAGGTCTAAGATAAAAAGTAGCCTAAGTTACTCCTTTTTACATCAGTTATCTTCCAGTGAAAATTCCGTTTAACTCGGTCTACAGTTCCAGAGATTAGCCGGAACAAATAGACAGACAGACTAAAATTGTAAAAAAAAAATTTTGGTATACACACATACATATGGACCGTGTATACATACATATGCACTTAGTTAAAAGTGGTTATTTTAATATTACAAACAGACACTCGGTATATAAACCAAAATAACCTCTTTTTTTATTTATCTGTCTGTTTGTTTGATCCGGACGGCTGAATCGATTTAGACGGAATTTTCACAAGAAGATTGCTAATGTAATAAAGAGTAACTTAGGTAATTTTTTATCCTACGCGGGATCCGGTTTTATGCGGGAAAAACTTTACGACACACTGATTTTCACGCATGGACACCTAGATGTAAATAATATATACTCAGCATGATCACCATACATGAACAGTATGAAGTTATTGCTTCACGAAGCTCACGTACCTTCTCGTAAGTTCGATACCTGCACTTTCCTCAACCGTTGTTACACCGACACTTATAAATGATTTATAAATATTCCTTACTACAAGAAGCATTACACTTTTCAACTTACCAGGTTTATCATTACTTCATCAGTTCTACTTAATGCGTCTTTAAGTTATTATAATGCTAAGCTTCTGATAATTGGTTTCTCATGTTGATTGAGACATTTAACACAATAGAATATTTATTTATTGCCAGAATGTAGATAGCTTATTATTATTCTTGCCCTCCTTAGTGGTCGGTAACGAATCACTTATACATTTGATTCGCGGACGTCCATAGGCGACGATGACAGCTTGCCATCTAATTGCAAATCTGCACGATTACCTGCCATTAATATAAAAAAAGAAAAAAATCTTTACCCTCTATCTGGTATAGAAGGTAAAACACCCAAATAGGCATGTCAAATCATTAACAAGCAACAATGTTGTTTTAAACGGCATATTTTTCAGCTTAGTATTAGATAAGAATTACAAAATAATTACAAACTCAAAACAATAATCCGACACTAAGCTTGAGATAACAAGATAATTTAGCAAAAACATAACTACCTAACACGATCGATGGTACAACATAAGGAGACAGATTTATCGGAAACAATAGTAAGAATGACAAATGCCTGTACAGATAATATTACTGATCTATAATCCTAGTTCGATAATATCTCTCGAGTGTACTATCATTATCAAAAGCGTGTACGTTGTTGGGAAACTAGGAAATAATAAAACGCACTTCTATTTTTTATGTCAATAGAAGACATGTTTGTTTCTGATGGACATTTTGATGTTGGCTCTAGCGGCCTTTATAGCTTCACGCGGACGGGAGAGGAGAGCTTGGAATACTCAGCCAGAGAATAACTTAAACTAGCGAAGGGGAGGGTGAAACCTCTTCGAGAAATAGGGTATACAAGCGTACTAAGGGCACCCTCTGTGGAGTTCGAACCTTGGCTTGGGATGTCGCTCTCAGGACCTTGTCGTGGTGAGATGGCCGTTCACGTAGGAATACCAGATAGAAGTGGCACTATATAGCAAGAATCAACCAAGACATGACCACGACCAATCTGACAAGTCAGACACGACTAAGTAGAAAAATTGTAAATAACTAATTTAATAAACATTGAGTTTACTGTTTACTTCCTAGACATTGTCAACATAACCTCTATTAATAACCGTTGAAAGATTGTAGTCGAATTTTCTATCAGAAGAAAAATAACCGAAATTTGAAAGATTTATGATTTATGAAGCAAGCGTTTTCTGTTAACTGTAATTACTACTACGGTTCGAATAATAATTGCAATCAAAAAGCAATATTTTGCTATCGACACCAAAATCATCATATAATGAACAACAGCATCAGCTTTCAAATGGCTTATTTGACCCCTTGGCAAGTGCGATGGTTTCGTAACGTGATACAATATTTGGGTCGCGTGCATCCCAAAATCGCGAAATGCGACCCGTGCAAAGAATAATAATGCGTGAGCTACCGAAATTTGATTAATGTAACGCCTTGAGGTATGCTTTCGATTCATGACAAGCGTTCGACAACAATGTTGTTGAGGCTTTGAATTTTCAATTGTATTTAGATAATATAAAAATAGACAAGCAGCTTTGCGTCGGCTTGGATTGAAAAGTTAATGCGGAGAGCCTTGTGTGGCTTCTCAACTTAATCTTTAAGAGATATGTGATGGATCTTCAAACTGTCGGCCTTACGTTTTGTTACTAAGGAACAGCGATATCCGGTTATAAGGTTTAAATGCTACAGCCGTGAACACTACCCGCAAAACAACAGCAGTATGATTTCAATTGTCCTATTTCTGTAAGTAGGAAAATATACTCTCTGACAGTTTCTTGGCGTTTCTTCTTCTAGACCTTACTCAAGTAAGGCTTTGGGGAAACAAAGGCATAAATTGACTTTCGAAAGATGTTTGATAAAACCTACTTCGAATAAATTTCATTTTATTTCAACACCAACAAGAAAACCTAATATATGAATTGCATCATGGTTCAAATTGGAGTTTGGAAAAAAGTTTTAAAGTACGCAATCTTGAGCACTGAATGTACCCATTAATCGAAGCCAGGTATTTACGTTTATATAACTTAAAACCTATTTACGTAAGGGGCCTCCAACTAACTGTATATTTGTGATTTTCATAAGCAAGCATATCGTGACGACCGAGTTAGTAGTTAGCCGATGTAGGCAAGGACGTTGGATTTATATTTAATGTAATTGAAATACCAACACTGGATGCCGACTTGATAGCACCATAGTATTATAAGAATAGTAGGTTAGTTTCATACAAATCGGCCCTTGCCGGTTCGTATGTACGAGTGAGTATCTGGTACCCTGTACGCAGGCACTTTTCACGCACACAAACACATAGACGAGCGGTGTCGGCGAGGTCTCAATATGTTCCATCCCGCTGTCACGCTAAAAACCTAGTGCTGTCATAATACGCAAATAATATTATACTAAAAGTGCATCACCGTAACAGTAGGCAATTAGCTCGCCGACCGACTAGCTAACCTACTATTCTTATAATACTATGATAGCAGTCTCGGTAAATACGTCGATAGCGTGCGAAGCTAACTATGATGCTTTTAAATGATGAGTTATTATGAATTTTAATGACATTGCTATTCCTTACATTACCCCTTTAACTATTAAAGCGATTTTCTGCATGTCAACGATATTTGCCTTTTTTTTGTAATTTTTATTTGTACACCCCGCTAACGTCGTTTAGCCATATTAATTATTTTCCTGTTTTTGTAACATTTATCATTGATGTCATATAGCCTTATTACCTTTTTCAATAAATGGTTTAACCTATACAAAAAATAAATATTTCGAACTAATAGTTCCTCAGATTAGCGCGTTCAACCAAACAAAGAAATAAACTCTTCAGCTTTATAATATTAGTACAGATTGTTACTTCTTTGGGGAAGGACTGGGTATTTTTGAATAACATCCTTCTTTCTAATGAACGTAAGTTATAATGCAGCCATTTTTGATACATAAAGTGTAAGTGAGAGGGAAAAAGGAGAGATACATAGACAAAACTAATTAAGTATAAACAAAACATAACAACATAGTAGGAACATATAATAGTATTTTATTTATTTATTTACTATAATTAAAACGGTATAAACCAATTACATTAAATAACATAGACATAACAATTATGCATCGCACTCACAGAACTTAGTATATACATATAGGAACATATTATAACAGACGCAGCAACATAGATAGGTATTTATGTTAAGTTATTTGGATCAAAAATTAGACTGCGTGATATATTTTATTTTCTTCACCAAATCGTTTACTCTAGGTTTATTTTCTTCACCCCACATACATAGAACGCGATATCTCGGTGTAAATTATCTTTACTTATACCCAAGTTACAAAACGTACGCGATGACAGATCAGAAGTCAAGTAATTGACCTACCTGCAGTTGGAGTCAAATGTCAAAAGCATAAAAACATGTCGCAAATTATAAACTGCGTGGATACGGATAGATAGATGAAGACTTCTAGTTTTTGCAATTTACAATTTGTTGCTGTAAAATATAATCGTACTAGTAGACCCGGCAGACTTTGTCTAAAATAAGGTTATATAAGCTCCATTGAAAGCTGAGTGCGAGGCCTGGTGGAGGGAAAGTGTGGCAGAGGTCACCAGCTCGCTTCGGCTCGCTGGACAGATCTTATTAAAGATGCTACAAAAACTACGATCGTCCAGTGTGTCAGAAACGCAACAAACCATCAGACATGGAGAGCTATAGTACAACTTCTTAACATTTACAAACAAGTAGAGAAACTGCTTCACATGATCACAATAGCAACCATGATCACTCCGACAAGAGAGCACGACTAACAAGAATTATTAATTCATAAAATTTTCAATAAGGTGAGATCAGTAAAGTTTTTACATCTACCTGCACGGTAATATCTAGCGGTATTTCTATTCCAAGTGTTTGGTATTGTTTTAAAAATAAAAATAAAGGTATAATACTTGACACGCTTTAGGATTTATCTGATTAAGCTGTCGTGCAACCGATAATTTTCCTTTCCACACAATCTTCTTATCTACACTAGCAACAGATTAAGTCGTGCGTTCCTTACTATCCTTAACGTGTCTGTGTTTATTTCTGTTAATATGACACAATTTTTTACCGTATCTGACCTAGCAAGAGTTTGAAAATGTTTATGGTCAGGAGGTCATTTTTCGGTTGGTGGTTGGAGGGTGGTAAAGCAAGTAAGAAAGCTAGGTAGGTTAGTAATTTTACCATGGGCAAATACCATCGGGATTTAAATTAGCGCCTTAGCCTTGTCTGTTGGTTAACAGGGAGCACCAAATGCAGATGATATCAGCTTAGACTTAATGACGAATGGAGGTTCTGCAAATACCTAATACTAGATAACCTAACCACATGTTTTTGGCTGTTATAATAGTTTTATATTTGCTATTTTTTTTTCTTCATACAAACCGTTAATTGACAATAATGAACACATAAAAGGAATATTTATCCAATTTGTGCAGTCATTGGAAGTCATCTGGTTGTAAAATATATGTTATACCCCTAAGTTATAAGGGGTGCCCACTGCCCACGCCCAATATTATGTTTTTCTTTTTTAATATTTTTTTCAATAATGTGGCACCAAATATACATACATCCCCCCCTTTTTCACTATTCTATCACCAACCCCTATTTTATTACACCAACTTTTATATAGCAGACCAACGTTGGCGGGGTCAGCTAGTTAATGTATATAAACATAGTTTTTATGTTCCATGTTCACTCTCATAAAGATTATCCATTATTACATATCCATTGTCTTGTAGTAAACGTGCAGCGCTGTCGTCAAGCCATTGTAACCACTTTAGTGACCTAACATTGTACCATTTAGTATGTTACTAATAAACTAATTGATATCACTTAAAATGAATACATACTTTGTTCGTGTGCCAATTGTTAACTTTAGAATACAGCTCTTGTATTCGTTATTGTAAACCAACTAGTTATAGTTAACTGAATAGTTATTGTCATGATAAACTCCACTGTAGAAGGACAATACTTAAATATTGCACATTTTTTGTTTTAAAAGTTCTTTAGATAAACAATGGAAAAAATGAACCACCTTTGTTTCCATATCCGCATTAATAAAGACAAAGATAATTTTAAAGCGTTAAGTATTTAATATCTGTAATTAGATCATGAAAAAAATTAATAACAATCAAATGACTATTTGCGCACGAGATTCAGTTTTTGTCAAGTCTTTGTGTGCCAAATCACCAAAATAGAGTATATTCTAGAAATCATATAGATCGGCAAAGTTATATTGTAACCAGCAATATTCTTACAGATGTAAAAAGACTTTAAAAGAGGCATTTTTAACGATTTTACAGTACAGGTCAAGCCATTTAGACAAGGTGGAAGTGACGGTGTTGGAAAAGGCTAATGTATTCTGAGAAAAATATGTGAATAAGACTTTGAGATATGTGAAACTAATTGTATGTATTTATTAGTATTTTAATGGCTTTAAAATTTCGAAATCAATTTTCGAAATTAAATTAGAAAATTACAAATTATCTACGACACACATAAGCAACCATAAAAATGGTTGGTATTTTTTTATAGTTCTAAGAACTTACTAAAGACGGGCCACCTAATGTTAAGTCACCTATGGACATGTACAACACCAGAGGAGTCGCCAATGAATCCGCAGCCCTGAAGTAGAGCTCCTTTTACGCTTTTTTTTAGTATTGGTCTGAGATGAAAGATACAAGAACGTTAGCTATAATCTGAAGATGTGAAAGGCGAATATATCCGAGAAAGAAGATAATACTTAAGAAAATAAATAATGTTATACCGCAATAGTAAATAAATAAAATATAGGAAACATCCACGGCCAAGTATTACTATGATTGTACACACTAGTTACATACTAATATACTTATTATGTTTAGAATGAGTCAAAAACGTCTAGAATATGTTAAGTAGTACAAACATACAAACACGCAGTTAAACAAACAAGTGAGTAAAATGTAAATAAGCTTTCAACTAGTATTTTTCCTTCAACCTTAATTTTGTTTATTATCCGTCAAGATAAGATTTCGTCGTACGTGGTAGAGTAAACTTATAGACACGTAAGTTTTGGATTAGATTACGGAAACTAACACTAGTGGCGGTACTTTGAGCCAAAACTAATGTTTGTGTCATCAAATTTAACATTTTGATTTGTTTGCGTAGTTACTTGTATTTGCAAAGTGTCACCATAATGATCAAAATCATGCAAATAACCGAGATAATCATAGCAATAAAAGATCCAATAAAAAAATAAAACCCTATGACTTATCTGTCAACATACTAACAATAACAAACATACCAACAATTGCGTTTTCTGAAAAATTTAGAAATTTGGACCCAACAAAACAATTTAAACAGTCTTTTTTATTTTTACGGAATTATTTTAACGGGATAATCTTACAGATTTTTTAGACAATTTTACTAAAAAAGTTTGATTTTTAAACTAAGACACTATAATTAATGAACATCTGTAAATCGTCCTAATTACGATAATAATTATCAATCAATTCAAAAACAATTTATAATCATTCTTTGCCTTATCCTGGCGACCCAACCCCAGCAGTTGGACAATTATTCGTTATGATAATGATGAAATACAATCCTAATTATCAATTAAGTCAAAAATAACTCATAATCTCAGAATGATCTTTCACTAATCCTTGGGAAGGCGGGGAAATTCGCGTTAAAAAAAAGTCAATATTTATCATTGCATCTTCATTTCAAACTGAACATTGGACAGCAACAAACAGAAAACTCTCACGATCACGATAGTACAATCTGATGAGTAATGATGGTAGTCAGTATTTGCTGTTGTGTTTCGCACGCGGAAGCCGAGACCAGCTTCCTGTCATTAGACTAATCACGCCGACAGACTTGGCCCATTGTTGGCCTGAAACTACAAGCGAACTGAATAATGTGAGTTCTATAGTAGTCTTTTAGTCCAAAGAGGATAGCTGCCAAATCTGTCGTACAAGTTGATACAAATATACGATCTGTTAGCGTACTACAAAATTGTTTTCATTTAATTTTACCAATTATAATTTTAATGTAATTGTTATTTTTATGTCTGTAGCCGACAAACAAGAGGATGTGACATCTGATGTGTACTCATCTTCACCCATAGTCGTCTGAAATACCATTAATATTAAAGAAGGGAGCGGAGTTCAGTGGTTTCGACAAATTCAAAACAAAAACCGTAATAAACGCATCATGGTTGATTTCAGAATTAGTGGTGGTGAACTACGTAAGGCAGAAAAATAAGCCTACCACAATGAATGAATAGAGTTGCAATTAAACTATGTACTACGCATTGTTGAACAGGCTGCGATGCGAACAGAGGAGGCTCGTTTGGAATGAATAGTGGATAGAGCCCCTTACACCCCTAATCTCTATTCTAATTGATTTCATCTCCTAACGCTTGCGGTGGTGTAGTTTAATATGTATGATTGTAATACCAACATTTTTTTCTAAGTGCCAGAGAAAATGAGGCAAAAAAATGTCGTAACTGAATAGAAACACTTCTGCAATTTATTAAATTTTATGAAAACAAGAGAGTTATTTCAAATCTACAACCAAATATTTAGTATTATTCAGTTACACAACAATTACAGTTAGTAGTAACTGATTTTATTTATAAAAACAACATAAATATTATTTTCAAATTGAATAATACAGATACGAGTCCGCTTGAAGACGCACCAACGATTATACATACTAAGACACGTATAAACAATTCAACATCACACAGAGGCAGCGTCACCAAACCAACTAATAAGCATCCCAGAGCTGAGGTTATAACAATTAACCCTGCAGCGTACAACGAAATGCGTGACGATTCATATGACGGTGACGGCCCACCATTACCACGCGATCAGGGTTGACCTAATTGAGATACGAAATGATTCATCAATGGGAATTGCGATACTGGTTGCTACTGGCCTCGTCTTAATACTTCGAAATGTGAACGCTGTTGAAGACTAGGATCTGTAAAATAATTATTTTGATAAAGATACTGAAAACTAAACATTTTAATACATAAAACAGAAATCGATCGTTATATTATATTTTAAGTGCTAATTAGAAACAACAGGGGGGTTGAAGATTATGTAGTTATAAACATGACAGAATTCAGCTGAGGAGGTGGATGAAATTATTCTATATAATAATTATAAATGCGAAAGTAACTCTATCTGTCTGTCTGTGACGTGATCATGGCCAAATCGCTGAACCAATTTTGATGAAACTTCATATGGAGGTACTTGAGGGTCTTATGATGATAATATGCTACTTTTTCAAATTTTTTTAAGTGTTTCCAGGAATTTCATTGTTTTACGAGATACTTAAAAACAATATTCTACAAAAACATTTTCCTGGTCCATTGGCTGCTTTTCCGGGCAGGACAAAGTTTGCCATGTCTTCTAGTGGCTTTATACATTCCGAGGTTAAGAATCACTTTCATTGCTTTCTCCTCCACCAACACGTTCTTCTCTTATCTTCATTTTCATGTACTTTATTAAGACTCGCTATGATAAGGGCGCTATCTAGCCATTGAATATTTTTCTCTGTCTAGTCTCTTCAAACCTACTTCAAATGTTATCTGATTTATATAACACCTGATGAGAACACGGAAGCCGTTTACTCTACAATTTGCATTCGCGATGACTGGTCAATCTCACGCAACGACCGTCCTTGGTAATCGGAAGAGAATCATTTGACGCGTGGATGGAAGGCCGAGTTAGTGTAAGTGGTGAATTGACTTGTGTACCCGTAATTGTTCGATTAACTTTATTTGCGTACCACTAAGTTATTGTTAGATCTTAATAGGTGTGATAGCCTTGTTTGAAAGTCGGTTAAGACGGGCATAGACTAGAAAAACTTTAAAAAAGTAGCCTGTTTCCATACCAAAAGCCTCAATGATATGAAGATCTAGTAATAATACAGTTGTGGATAGTGATGAAGATGAGAGAATAACAAATGTTCATAAGAAGAATGTCAACATAAACTGCATCTATACTAATATTATAAATGCGAAACTCTGTCTGTCTGTCTGTAACATGATCACGGCCAAACGGCTGAACCGATTGTGATGAAATTTCATATGGAGATACTAGAGGCTCTTGGGATGGAAACAGGCTACTTTTTTTTAGCTTTTCTAGGAATTTCATTGTTTTACGAGCTATCAAAAAAGTTCTACAAAAGCAATATCCTTGTCCAGCCAGGGTCTACTAGGAACAAATAAAATACAGATAATTGCTACTAATATAAAAGAAACAGAACCAATACTGTAAAACAATACATTCTAGTTACCGAACAAATTCAAGGTTGATTTGATAATAAATACACGCTGCTACAATTTGTACGCACAGTTCACGTTAACACCAGACAGATACTGCTTACTTTAAGACGCTAATCCTAAGTCATTGATTGAGTGGTTTTTAAATGATTTACTAGTAAACTTTGAAATGTTAAACCTTCTATAGCCGATAAGTATTTTAATTCAAATCAGTAGATATCATGTGTTACAGTCATGACAACTTATATCCTTAAAGATATTAATAGATTGAATAAAGTGTTTTTATTTCGTTTACCTGTATTTTCAGACAAAATAATTAACGTGAACGAAGAGTTACTAGTAAAAATCAAGGAAGGAAAAAACAAGAAGACTATAAGTGATATTAAACTACCTACAAATAATTTCATTAACAATAACTTAAATTCATTAACAAATACTACAACAAAAGTAAAACTGAAATTATGATAGTAATATACATGTTAATAAACACCTTCAAGTAATATTAAACATCAATGAATCGCGTTTATGAATGAACAGCTACAACCAGACTTAAATACTGACTATTATATGCAAATTTTTATCGTTAAATCAACTTAATTATACGAAGTAATGAGGGCAAAATCGTTTGTATCCGCCGGACGCTAATGAGTAGCAAAGAACAAGCTTTTTATGAGATTGAAGTAGGAAACAGTTCAATGAATAAAGACTATGTGGAGGTTGCTCAAATGTGTCACATACGAGTATGCGCTTTAAAATTTGAAACATGAAAACATATGATTTAAGATAATTACATCAGTACACATCGGTACTTTTACAGTATTTTTGCATTGAGAAATTATGTAGTTGAAATACTACCAAAAAAAAATCGCAAAAATATGTGACAACCAAATTTAGCGGTAACCGACAGTAAAGCTATTGAAAATAGAATCTTCAATTATTTTCCATATTATAACTTCTAGATCACATACATTTGCTGTCCTTTGCTAAAATCGCTGATATAGATTCACATTCGCAGTTAAAAGTTATAAAACAGGAAGATAGAGAAATCAATTCAACAATATTCGCGTACTGGAATAAATGACAATAAAATGTATACTCACTCTTTCTTATTGTTGACTACAATGACTAGCTTCACTTTCCGAGGGCCCTTGGTCATTTTGCAGGTATCCTTGCTATTCTCCGCCGGGCCCTGGGTCAGAATTTTTAGTAGAGGAATGTTTTCGTGTTCTATATCACTACAGCCCACCGGCTGGTCCCTCCGTCACCTCACTGACATCTTAACTAAGTTTGTCCACTGTTTCGGCAACACATTTTTATTGTAAATCTTCAAAAATATCACTTAAGTCCATTAATACTGATTCTAAATCACTTCACTCAAATCACTGGTTGTTACGATGTAATACTACTTAATACTCCTGTTCCCCGCGATTAGCTGTCGAAACCATATTTATCATTTGTGATTTAGTCGAAAACGATAAAGAAAAATTCGTTTTAAAACATAATAAAGAATTAGTTGATACGGCGCTCGAGATTATGACGTTGGGTGTTATGTAATAAAAAATATTCGTGACATAGAACTTGATGTACGAGTAATTAATAAGGATAATGATCAAAGTTCGTAAGTTTTAGCTGATCAGATAGGCTCTATTAAAAATATTGAAACTGAGAAACAGTTGAATAAAACGAATGAACTTACAGTCAAAGAGCTTACGAGATCTTACATAACACAATTTACGTAACGATGTGCGTTCGACACAATGCTTACATGGTGACAGTGTTTATCAAAATGGCACATTTGCGAGAAATCACATCGGAATCACGTCAAGATTTATAGATGATGAATGATGATACATGGCGACACGGCCCTGATCGTAGAGATCGAGATAACGGCGTATCAGTAGTAGTAACGCACTTGCATGCAAGGTTTTAAACTATCCAAATATTAGATGCTTTTTCGTCATCGGATTTTTTATTTTTTATTGCTTTTGGTTTTTCGAACTTTATGCCGTTGGGTTTTACTGCCCATTTATTCATTCAATCCTAGGTCATCATATCGTCAGTACAAATATTAAAAATTTCGTCCCTTGCCCTATGCTATAATCTATGCGAATATACGTTACAGGCTCCATTATTCTTCTCCCTTGTTACGCTTCCAATAAATATTCCTTAAATTTACTAACAGTAATTTTTCACGGTTTGAATGAAAACTGACTAATTGAGTCTAGATTCGAGACGCGGCTAAATTGATTGCTTCTTATTATTGCCTCATACTTTTAATATACGCTATGTATGTGATTCTAAGAGAAAGCCCAGTAAGGAAGTCAAGGAACATGGATACTTCGAAAGTTAATTGGGTGGTACCGAACCCAGCTACTACCGCATTCCTAGCAACATAACTTCGTCAGTTGTTAAACTGCATTACAAGCAGTTAAGGCTGACTTGAACTTAAGGTTTGATGAAGGTCTCCGAATACCGCAAAATAAATCAAAACAACCAATCTAAGCGATGAAAGCCTTCGTGCAGCCGAAACGCAAATTCATGGATGACTCTATAACGGTGTTTCGGGCAATTTGATAGTTAAGGGTAGCAATTCGAAAATGGACTCGACACGGCTTTAATCATTTCGTTCCGGGCCATTTAAACATAGGCGCTAAATTTAACAAAAAATAAGCAAATTCTTAAATAATTATTAAGTATAATTTCGTTTCACGAGACCAAAATATCAACTGAACTAGAACGTATCGTTGATGTTTCCTAAGTGAACAATTTTTTTTTTATTTTCAAAATTATGTACGTTGTAGGGCATAGAATATTTATAGTGAGACATGGCACAAAACACTGGGAAACATTATTCTAGAAGGTAGGTCTTGTAGGTAGGTAGGAATGAGCTTCCGTTCGAGACATTCCCGGAGTGCTTATGACATTGGGTTCCTCAAAAAAAGCGTAAAAAGCGTCTTCCTTCAGACCGGTCGATGCATTGGCGACTAAGCTAGTGTTGCACATGTCTATACGCGACGGTGACCACTTAACATCAGGTGGCCCGTCTGCTTTCGTCCTTAAAACTATATAAAAAATGTCAAAATCCATTAAACGACCCTACAATACACCGTCCTGAAATGGTTGCAAGAGTTGGCTTCGACTAAAGGAATTATGAAGCCCCTTACATACAAAATAACTTAGCTGGATCCAAAGTATAGGAGTCAAAATATCTCCTTACATGCCCAGCAGCAAGTCGAAGCCATTTCTCGAGTCCTGCATGATCCCTGTCCATATACACTGCACCAATTACATTAATTACAACAGTTTTGATAACTATTATTTAATCTGTGGCAATGTGCTACTAACGTATTTGAGAAGGCCTAAACGGATTACTGCCCTACTAATACCCACGTTTATTATTTGTGATATCAAAGTAATTAATAATTACTACGACGCATAAAAATCAATCATCGGATATAAATTAATCCTCATTAACATTTTTTTTATTGATACGGTAATGATATTCTTCATCTCAGTACGGATTCATGATAACATTTAGTATTGTAAATATAGGTAGTTAATTAAAAACATACAATCCAATAATTTCTTACATAAATACTAGCTGACCCCGCCAACGTATAAAAGTTGGCGAAAAAAAAATAAGGGTTGGTGATAGAAAGGTGAAAATTAGGGGTTGTGTGAATTTTTTGGTACCACAACGTCAAAAATAATATTTTGAAAAATTAGTCCGTACAATAAAATAAATAATGTTGGGCGTGGGCACCCCTATAATTTAGGGGTATGAAAATTAGTTTACAACCTATTCTCAGACCTACCAAATATATCTATAAAATTTCATAATAATCGGTCTGTCTACCCGTTTCGGAGGAGTTTGGCAACTAACACTGTGACACGAGAATTTTTTAAATATAGAAGAAGATAGAAGATGTATATTCTGAATCAACTTGAAACTACGAGTACTTCAAACGTTCTAAATGAAATCAGTTTAACAGCTCATTGAATCGCTTGAATAATTGAATTGAGTCAGTTGATTTATTTCATAAATCGAGTGCACATAAATTTTGTTCACACATTTTCAATCATAACACAGACGCACACTTGAACTCCAGATGAGTTTGAACTCAACGTTGGGATCTAG
>DWPQ01000866.1:0-14142 GCA_018251795.1 Perichares adela | reverse complement strand
GACTGCCGACGCACCGACCGTGCGCCTCCCGCGCCGCCCGCGCGCCGCCCGCGCCGCTCGCACGTCCTTGACAACCCAGTTCGACGGCCAAATACCGACACCTTTAGGGCTGTCCGCTAATAATATTATTTATTCGAACTAGGTTATTACAAACACTTTTCGAAAGTCAATTTAAGCCGACGCTTCTGCAAATCCCTACGTTGAGTAGGCCCTAGAAGAAGATGCGGCAAGAAACTGCCAGGGAGTATATTTTCCTACTCACAGTTACAGAAACACTTATAGCTATATCTTATTATTAATCCTTTCCTGTTTTTTGTATAACATACTCATGACCAATCATTGTTGTCTGAATAGTAATCATCAAGTTTGTAGTAACCTTTAGTCATGAGAATGGATGTGAATAGATGACATAGCTTTGTTCACATACTTACTACATTAAGCACGGGAGAGGTTTCGGGACTGATGGAGCTCTTTATACCTCAAAATTTTCAGGCCAACTTAATTTAAGTTTTCTAGGTAAAGTTGAAATTTGTACGAAGGAATCAAGTTCGCCGTAATTATAGACTTTAATCGTCTTACAAATACTCTTCAAGATATTTCAACCCAGCCTAACAGGTCCATTGTCTTGTCAAAGTTTTTACCTAAACCGTTAAGAGTATAACACTGAAAGTACTGCTATTAACGTTCTAGGCATGATGTGTATTAGACAATTTTAAAACTTTGATTAAAATTAACTTTTTAACAGGTTAAATCTATATTTATATACATACATATATAAAATTCTCGTGTCACAGTGTTAGTTGCCATACTCCTCTGAAACGGGTTGACCGATTATTATGAAATTTTATAGGTTTTAGCTAGGATCTAAATAATATTGTCATGATTTTTATATTATATGACAATATACGCTTATATTTCGACCCAGCATTTAGATCATGGTCCTGTCTTTAAATAACTTTTTGTTTTTTAAATAATGATTTCCGCTTCCTACAGTCGTACATTTTGTTAATTCATTAAGACCTTGAAACTCCATCTAGTTTTCCCGAATAAAATCTCCCCAAGTCTCTTTCAGTTTTAATCTAAGCGTGCATTAGTTAACATTAGGCTTTATAAATACTAATATAATTCAAATTAATAAACGTCAAGTTGACATTACTAGTCGTTACAATTTTGAAGTGTTTTATAAAGCCCAACGCAAAAGGACAGAGGTAAAAGAAGTTCCCGCTATAGCTACTAGCAAGTAAACACTCAAGAGTCATAAACTCAAGTGATATTGTAAAAAAGAGATTCTTTGAAATGAAAAAACAAACTTTTTAACTGATAAAACAGACTGCTAGTGACGTTAATGTTGTTGAAATGACTAGTGATGTTATTATTTGAATTTTAACACGATCCATGCAAATGGTCGATGATTTTGGACGAATGTATAGTTTTTAGAAATCAGATGAATAAAATGTGATTTACATTCCAATGAATCTCTCCACAACTACGGGGGTTTACTAGATCTCTACGCGAATTTCATTCAAGGAGGGAGATTAAGAGAAAGGTAGTAAATTAAAATTATAATATTATGTAAGAAAATGTTTACAGCATGCGCGCGCGCAAGCCGGGGCTTCGAACTCACGATTCACTAACACCGAATTTGAATAGAAATAAAAATATGTATATGGATCCAAACTAAAATTACATTTACTTGCTTCTAGTAGCCAGAGCGAAAACATTCGAAAAAGTTAAAAAGACATCTGAAGTTAGTCACTTTTTATTTAAAGTTTTTATTTTAATCAAAGGGAGTCACACTCAAGGGGAGTACTGTATTACTGTTAATGTGTTAGTTACTCTCTGTTATCGTAAGTGTAGGGATAAAGGTTTCATTAAGAGATGTCTGTGTTAGCAACTGAAAAATTACTAGAAATTTTCTCAAAATTATAGGAATTTTCAAATAAAAGGTAGAATAATTCAGTCAAAGTTCTTGACAATTGCACAAACAGTCAGTTACAATTAAAAAGAAACAAAACAATATTTTCCAATTTAGTTATTGGTTTACATTACATACATGGTAACATTACTTCAGTAAATCTCTAATATATGTTTTTAAATTTCCCCTTTATAATGCACACAGAAAATAATTTTCATAAAATTCTTCTGCAATGTCTTCCGTAACTGAAACCATATCGTTTATTTAATGTAGAGTATAAGCCAACATCAGACATCTCTGGTAGAGCCGTCGTTAGTACCTACTGCGGATAGTGTGGATACTCACCGCGGAGCCGTTGGAGTTAGCCTGCACCTCTGTTTGTGGCTGTAGGCAGCGCACGATGGGGAGAGGGGCGCTCGTGATCTCTGGGTCCTGGAGTCACGATCATAGAGACATTATATATAAAGTGGCGGAGCCTGTGCGTGCGATTGTCCAAATAAAGGAGGGACGATGGGAGACCTGTACTCATCTTTGGCTAATCATCGCAAAAAAAGAGAGACAGATATCCTCATTTGCATTCCCTTTTTTATGGACACTACTTAGGCTGGCTTCCCTTCTCTAGTTAATAACTCTAGAGTCACGATACGAGTACTACTGACAGATAATCATCTGGGGTTGTCATAACGACAGGATTACCTTAGAGAACCTCTGCAGCCGCTCGAACATGGCGGCGAACGAGGGCCGCTCGTTAGGCGAGGGGTTCCAGCACTCGCACATCAGTCTGTATACCTCTTGTGGACAACCTGCATACAAAAATTGTTTCAAAAACCAATAACCTAAAAACAACGACTACTTCATAGCTCTGAGGTCCAACAAGACATGACTCGGCTTTTCGACCGAACAGTTCCAGGTTTAATTTTCGGCTGATGCAGAAATCCACGTGACAAATGGATTCTTAGGGAATACTCGTTCTCTCTTTGTCTCTTAATCTCTTTTAGATTGACCTTAGAAGCTTATAATTATTGCATAATCGACGACGAGGAAATTCTAGTGAACGTGTAAGAGTTTTTTTTATTAAAATGAAGTAATTGAATTCAGGGAAAATGTCGTCCAAGTACGTAACTTACGTAAGGCTGATGAATTCTTCTGGTACTGCAACAGATCTTTTTAAAGAGTTCAATATGATTGACGTGAGTTATTGAGGGACCTTCGTTTGGTCGTGAAGCCAATTATGTTAAACCCTCACCGTACGGCTTGTCGAGCCTCCCGCCGCCGGACACCATGTCCATGACCTCCCGGTTGGAGCAGCCGGTGTACGGCATCACCCCCAGCGAGAACACCTCCCACAGCAGCACGCCGAACGACCTGCGACAACATCTTGCTACTAATGTACTATGCATTGGTAATAACATTCATTTTAGTCATAGACAAACAAAATTTCACCTGGCATGCCGTCAAACTGGTTATTAATTGACCACTGTAGCCCATTACAACGTAAAGTTACCTTTCTTTTTATATCAATAGCCGACGATCGAGCAGACAGGCCGCCTGATGGTCACCATCGTCCATACACTTCCACACCAAAGGCATCTCTAATTTAGCTAAGTGGTACAGAGCCTAGCGACCTCCAAGAAGAGAGACTTAAGACATAGCCTCCTCAGCGGTTCTGCAGGGTGCACCACGTGTAGATGAGGTTGGCTTGGATACCAGGATGGATGGAGAACCTTAAAGCTCCTGTCGGTATTTCAACATGCTCCATCATTTGACTGATTGACATTACCTTACAGCTGTTATCGCCGTAATTAGCAACAACTCTCTTAGTACTAAATAATATCCAATGGAGCAGTAGGTAACTCACCACACATCAGTCTTAATAGTGAACAGGCCGTCGATGTAGGCCTCGGGCGGCATCCACTTGATGGGTAGCATGGCCTTGCCACCCTTCTTGTAGTAGTCGGACCGGTAGATGTCGCGCGCCATGCCGAAGTCAGCGATTTTGACGCACCGGCCCGGCCCTCGGGACGTCAGGAGGCAATTGCGGGCTGCTATATCCCTGCGGAGTTAGGATGCTCGGTTAGAAGAGTAATTTGAAGGTGCGGTAGGGTTAGGTAGCTAACAGCGTCCGCCAACATACTGGTTAAGCGCAGTTATGCAGAACATTCTGGTAAGGGTTACCCAGCCTGAAACGTACTATAGCATACTGGCTAGGTGCGGATTACGTTGTTGAAAACTTTCAGGTGCGAAGGTTTAGTCGCAAACATACTTCGAGCTTCCAGTATACCACGGAAGTTTGACGATATGTTTTCTACCAGGATACCGAGGTATACCTGTGTATGAACCGCTGCGTCTCGAGGTAGCGGCACCCCTTGCACACGTCCACGGAGCACAGCAGCAGGTCCTTCATGGTGAGCGCGCTGGCCCGCTCGGGCCGCGGCCGGCTCTCGCGCAGGAACGTCTTCAGGTCGCCGCCCGCCAACAGCTCCAGCACTATGAACCTGGATTGTACAACCAATCTATTTATTAATCTAAATTCACTGAAATTTGGTGTTTCAGGGCTCGATTTTGTAATGGTAGGCATATACCTTCGGTATATCACTACAATAAAGTTTGGTAACCAATATTGCTTGTCTCCTACGAACGGTAGAACATCAACAATAAAGCCATAAACCTAATATTGCTCCGTGCCTTCCTGCAGAACGCATTTTAAAACAATCAACAAGTTTCTCAGTGAAACCCCTATATCCGGTCTTAGTAGAAGTGTAAGTTTATGATCTTCGATGTTTTAGGATGATCTTTAGTCACGAATTATATCGTACCGGGTGCTGCTGTACAGGACATGTGTTGTACCTTCCACCACTAACAATTGAAATTGGCTACTTTTAAGACAATTTGTAAAGCAATAGCATCTGCAACTGTAACTAAAACATGATCGTGTACCTAGGATGACGATCGAAGCAGACGCCGATAAGGTGCACGATGTTGGGATGGCTGAACTTGGCCATGATGGCGGCCTCCATGAGGAAGTCTGCCTCAGCCTGCCCGGTGGACAGCTCGGGCAGCGTCTTCACGGCGACCGGCATCTCCACCGTGTCGCCGCTGCGGTGCCGGTACAGGCCTTGGTATACCTCTCCGAACGCACCTTGGCCAAGCGCTCTGCCGACAACACATACTATATACCAACCCATAATTATCACTGGACTAGCACACCCTGTTCTGCAGACTTATAATGAATTGCTAGAAAAGCGATAAGATTCATCATAACGATGTCTAAAGTCTACCGTACCGCATTTGACCACTTTAATGATTGTATAGTCAATTATGAACGGCGATAATAATTACGATATAATATGTGATCCAAATGAAGAAGTTAAATCAAAACTATTTCCAACAACAACGTTAGTACAACATGTAAATGTTACAGCAAATTAATAATTATAATAACGCCATCAACTCCACTCACTTGACGAGCTTCAAACTCTCCCTGGCCACCTTGGGCAGCCCTCGCACGTCGATCCCTTGCAGCATGGCCTCGCTCCCGTAGTGGGGGTTGAAGGCCATGCCCAACGGGTTTTCGTTATTGCCGACCGTAGGACGCAACCTATGCAGTTGCACCTCCTGCTCCAACAGCCGCTTCCGACTGATCTCCGCTTGCCTCTTGCGTTGGTAAATGTTATCTGGGAAATTGTATGAAGATTAGTATCAAATCCATAAAAATATTTAGATATCGATATGAACATTCTCTTCATCGTCTTCACACCTCACAACTGTTCCACTGCTGAGCTTGGGTGATTGGAGATACGAGAAGTAAAAAGTAGTAATAGTCCTTCACTCAGGTCATTTGCGGATTGATAGACGTCGCTCTCCTTCGGGAAAATTGTGAAAACATATCCTCGTGCTATTTTCTTTCATTGAAGCAAGCGGTAAAAACAATATAACCTAAAAATGTAAATGCACATCTAACTCCAACTAGTACTAAAATTTAATCTAGGTTTAAAGTTCGTGGGATCAATACTTCAATAAGTATATTTTGAGTTAATTTGATTTAGGACTGAGGACTCTTTGCTTCTATGTCATGTACCCGCACTTACTTTAATTTGAACTTAGGTTTCGTCTGTCTTTGCAGTAACAAATGCAGCATTTTGTAATGTGGAACTAAACCCAACCACCGTTCTTTTCTGAATCCAAAAAACTTGCTAGTAAAAGATATTTGTAGACTTACAGAAGTGACAGGCGGCGATGAACATGCCGATGATGATGACGGTCCCGGTGATGGAGGCGGCCAGCAGCACCCAGTACACCTTCTTGCCGAACCAGTTCACCAGCGAGAACGCGTGCACTAGAATGACGTCACGTGTATTAACGATTCAACTAGCAGTGCGTTAAAGTACCCAGGTACGTTACCGAACTCTCAATACTGTGTTTTCTGATCATGTTTTAAGAACGAAGGACAAGGCACGTTTATTCTGGCTGTTCTAACGCTTGTAACATATCAATTATACTGTAAAAAAGCACGAATATTTAGCACCAGCCGGTCAAAGGTCATAACTATTGTAACGCATTAGGAGATATGTCCAATGTGCATGATTAGGGTATTATTGAGTGTGTCGTAGGACTCACAGACGCATTTGGTGGGGTCCGCTTCGTCGTAGGTCCACGACTTGGGGCAGTAGCAGCGCACCTCACTGCGGTGCTCGTTGAGCGCCACGCACCGGTAGCTGCAGCCGCAAGCCTGCCGCAATGGGACTTCATCAGTTCTGTTTGCCTCATGTACTTTACATTAAGGAAATCACATATAAATCTGTTACGGAACTCGATGGTAACAATTGTGAAAGTGTGGATTTCTTCCCGGTGAATCCAGAAATACGAATATTAAGATCCAAGATTAAATAATGACCAATCTAGGTAAATCATTGTGTAGTTCAGGGTAGCTTGAGCATAATTACGGGTTCCTAACTTAGGTTTTTTACAAACACTTTTCGAAAGTCAATATACGCCATCGTTTCTGTAATTCCCTATCATGAGTAAGTCCTAGAAGAAGAAGCGGCAAGAAACAGGGAGCATATTTTCCTACGCACGGTTACGATACAATGTTCCCGGATTGAGAATGTATTGGATTTACGCGAGATATGGAGAATTATCGTGGGACAAGAAATCTTGTATTTCGTTGAAGGTACATGTAATACTCACGTGTACAGTGGGTATGACCCGCACCTCCCCCGGGCCGGTGCGTGCGGCGAGCGCCGTCCGCCCGTAGCTCCGCTCAGCACGCGGCGCGTCCACGAACGACCACCCCCCACCACCGTGACGACCCTCCGCCTCGTTAGTGTTACCGCCTGTCAAAAAGAATATTATCGATTTGAAGTACAACTTCTTTACGCTTGACTTGAGGAGTAAGCTGGTGAATGCGTAACGGAAATTGATCTGGCTAGGTGAAACAGAAGTTGAGTAGGAAATATAAGTTAGTGAAGATAGGAGAGTTACGTTTCTTAAATTACTGTATGTAATAATCGAGAATAGTTAAATATTAATCATGTCTTTATGGGATTTAATTTAAAACTTACACAAGTTAATTTTTTATTTTGCATGAAGCTTGTGTCAAACAGATGGACAATTTCCTGAATAATTATGAATTTTAGATAACACTAACTAACCAAATATCTGTTGTATTGTAATCCCTGTGAATTGAGGCCACCATCCGCTTCCAATAGGACAGTCTGTCACCGTACTCCTACCGTATAGAAAAACTTTTCGCAAAATGTTCTACCCGTTCTCAATATACCTTCTTACCTAAGTACAACACTAAGAAAATATAATAAAATAATTCAGTCCTTACCGATCCATCCTCCACCGCCTCCGCCCCGCAGGCAACCGCCTCCGCCGCCACCGAAGCCCCCGTGTGCAACCGCGGAGCAGGCACGACCACCGACGCCACCCTCCCGGAGCGCTGCGCCCCTGACACGTTCGAATCCTGGGGTGCTCGGCCCCGAGCGCTCCACCCAGCCTCCACCAGCGCCTAGAAACAAGCATACACCAGTCATAAACTAAGTATAACGCCAGAAGACAATTGATCCTCATCATCCTCCAGACTATTTGTCACCACAAACCGACCAGAGCCCCCAGACAAAATCTTAGCGGTAACTGTTGACGCTCACACCATTTTAAAAATGTATGGGAATGACAGTCCCTGCGGAAAAGTTTTTGACGTGACAGCACATCATCTTTCCGACAGTCCGTCATTACCATATATATTTAAAATGGCGTGAGCGTGAACGGTTATTGCTAAGATTTTTGTCTAGTTTAGCTTTTTTTTGTCGGTTAGCGTTCACGCTATAGTATCTACTAAATTTATGGTAATGACATCTAGGGCAGTAGTCGGCAAACTTATTTGCCGAAGAGCCTTACGGACATTGACAGTAAAAAAAATTGGAAGCCCAATCTGCTTGTCGAATAAACTTTAATTACACTTAATAAATAGTACACTTCCGTGGATATTTATGTGGGAGCGTGCCAGAGCAACACTTAAGGAGCCAAAGAGTCATATGCGGCTGTTGAACCGCACTTTGCCAACCGATGGCGCGAGCCTAGTACTCCTTATCTTAATAACATAGAACGTAAACCACTCACCAGACGTGAGTCCGGGCGTGCCGTACATGTAGCCGGACTCGGGCGGTCCGGGCGCCGTGCCGTGCGCGTGCTGCGACCCGTCGTCCGTGAACACGCCCACCGACAGCCCGCCGCCGCCGCCCGCCACCACCAGCGGCACGGGCAGCCCCTCCTTGTCCAGCTGTACACGAGTATTTATGCTGATTAGCGGAGATACAATCAGTGATAGCCTAGTGGTTTGAACGTTGGTCACCCGAACAGGGGGTCATGCGTTCGAATCCAGCGCACACCATAAATTTTCTAAAAGTTATGTGCGTAAACATCTGCACATCTGAGAGTTCTCCATAATGTTTCTCGAAGGTGTGTGAAGTCTGCCAACCCGCACTTGTCCAGCGTGGTGGATTACAGCCTTAAACCCTATCAGGATGAGAGGAGACCCGAGCCCAGCAGTGGGACAATTATGGGTTAATGATGATGAGTGGAGAAATAGAGTAACAAGTATTTTTTGCGCTATAGAGCTATATAGTACATAATAACGTATAGTACAGCTACCGCACAGGGCGCCCCTAGGACATAACAAACACCCTTAGAGCGGTCGCAATATTTTTTCGAGGGACATCCACCATCTCTTAGCTTAGCTAGTTTAAGTTCTTCCGGCTGAGCATTCTAAACTCGCCTCTGTCAGCGCGAAGCTATAAACTTTACTAAGGACAACAGCAAAAGAATTAGTACACCCATATTTTTCAAGATGGGTAAAATTTTGAGGACATTAACACCAAAGGAATGCCTCACCAAGAACACGTAAGTCCCCCCGCCCCCGCCGCCCCCTCCGTCAGTGACGTGCGTGTTCCGCACCTCGTGCGTCTTGCTCGTGAACGTCTGATACGTGCCGTTCATGCGCCGCGAGCAGTCCTGACTCTCCTGCGCTGACAGCGTCTGTGTGATGAAATCGTATTTATTGAAGATGTTGTAAGAATATCAGATATATCTACGTTTTTTTGTCTCCAGTGATCAATTTGTCGTTATGTAACATCGTGTGCAAATACTATTTATGTGGCTCGAAGGATCATCACATGGTTCCATAATTAGGAACTTCTAACAAATGTAGTGTTTATGCACTCCGAGCATCGACATAGAAATTAACTTAATATTTTCCAATATAATTGCCCTTCGTGACAAAAGCCATTCGGCTTAATGGACCAACATTTTGCTTTTAAATGCATATTTCTTCAATAAAAATATATTTTCTGGGATATTCCGAAGGAAACAAATTAATTATTTTAGAATCCCATACAACGTTATCCGATTCTAAAGTATCGATATGGATCGAAAGCGGTAATTGTATTGTAAATGTTTTAGACTATACAGTGATCACGTGCCAAGCCAATACTTATATTGGCTTGACGAAACCTCTACCACGTGATCACTGTATAGTGATTAAGATCAAATATTACGACTAGTAGACCCGACCGACATTTATTTCTTATCATTTGATCATTATTACATGAAGATAATGCTTACCTTTTTACATGCATTGTGCCCCTGTTGACCAATAAGCATGTAAAGTTTTTCCCCTTTATGAAGCTCCAAGAAGGCCAACGCTTGCGCTCCGTGAGACACTCCCGACCACGCTGACCCAAGGCCTCCTGACGCACCAGTTGCTATTATACTGGGAAGATGACAGGATATTGTTAAATCACGATATGAGTGGTACCAGAATACAAATTTCCTACCCTGTGGCTGAGTTGGTAAGTGACTCTACCTTCTGAAGTAAAAATTCCGAATGAGATTCACGACTAAGGAATATTAGTTTCCGAGGATCTGTTTTATTTGCGAGTAGACGTGTCTTACTTTTGCGGTAAAAGCGGTTCGTCCTTTGGTTCAAGGCCCTTTAAGGAAGTTTAGTCGTTCCGCAGTGCATGGCGGCAGAGCCCTACACTCACATGTCTTACTGCCGTCTAAATAGAATCATCCATGAAATTACCCATGCATTATTAAACACGGGTGCACGTCTGTCTTTATGGTTGGGAACGCGTCAGTAACAACTTTCGGACGTCTTCGTCCGTAAGTGACCACTTACAGACACCTCGTCGTCGTCTCTGTCTCGCCTGCCTCGCCTTTGTCGTCTAAGCAATATGCTCCAAGTGACCTTCGGTTACTCTAAGCGGCCTTCGTAACAACAACGTTAAGATAACTTACGTATACCAGCCCTCTTCGGGAACGGTCCACATCTGGACTCCTTCGTATGGCGGCGTCTCCAGCACGGTGACCGCCACAGATGTATTATTGTACGCCACGTCGCACATGGTCTGATTGGGTCCGTAACGACCCACCGCACCGCACGTCGAGAAACGGTAATCTAGAGACAAATAATAACGTAACTGAAATTTTGCTATTTAATTACACTTAATTATAGGTGTATGCCTCAGTGGAAGCAGTGGAGCAGTGATAGCCTAGTGGTTTGAACGTTGATCTCCCGAACGGGATGTTGCGATCGATCCGGGCGCGAACTAATAATGTTCTATGGTATGTGCGTATTACCAATTAATTATCACTTGCTCTTCGGTGAAGGAAAATATCGCGAGGAAACCTGCACACCTGAGATTTCTCTATAATGTTCTCGAAGGTGTGTGAAGTCTGCCAACCTACACTTAGCCAACGTGGTGGACTATGGCCTTAAACCATCTCAGTGTGAGAGGAGACCCGAGTCCAGCAGTGGGAAAATTATGAGTTGTTGTGACGTATGCGACAGTTATCAGATAAAATTTAGTAGTGTAAGTTATCATGTAACTTACAAATGGCGTTCGCGAAGCCCTCGTGAGGTGTGGACTTGTCCTCGAAGATCGGGTCGTAGTAATTGTAGCTTCCGATCTCCTTTGGGTCAATGTTCAGTCCGAAACACTCTGGCGCCATTGAAAAGTCATCAATCGCGGAATCTGAGTAAATCCGCATGCCCATGCGAGTCTTGAATTGAAGGTAATACCTGGAACGAAGAGGTGTACTGATACCTTCTGTAAGATTCATGGGTGTACGATTCACAACGTATTGTAATTTGCCGAGACTTATGTTATTCTGTCATTACGTCCACCGTGTAATTGATTAAGATGATGGTGATGTGGAAATGGCTCTTCACTATAATACATCATAAAACTTGCAAAAGTCCTAGCAAACTCTGACTACTGTTTCATAGTCAAAGATGATTAAATAAAGTGTGGTGGGTGCAACGTTAACTTTCTCTTGCATTGAGTAGCTGTTGCAGCCTAAAGTCAACTGAATTCCTGTATATCCAAAAAGACCAAAAAGATCTTGTCCAAAGTTGCTTCTAGTTCATAAAATTTAACTAAATTTGCAAGGCGTTAATCGCATAAATACAGCCAATTTAATGGAACTTAGGGCTTCAGGAAAATCTACTTACTTTTCTCGAACTGAAAATATTAAAAATATCTCTGAAATATATAATAAAAGATCATAAGAGTCTTCACTCACCGTCTCGTGATATTGGGTAAGAATATAGCAGCCCTGTACCAGTTCTCCCCCTTGTCCTTGGTGGAGAACCAGACTGAGGTGGAAATGTTTCCTCTAGGGGTGATCTCCACTACCTCCACGCTGAGCGAGCCGTAGTTTCGCCCGTTCTGCTGGTAGTAGAACCTTATCTGTTCGTTCAAAGGATTACAAGTTAGTTTTAAGGCCATTGATTGTATAAAAAAATATGTCAAACATTTGTGTCAATTATGTTAATGATTTTTGTTTATCTGTAACTAATTATGAGAAGCAAATTGTCATGAGAAGGGTTTTGATGACGCTGAAAATACTGACCAGTTATTGGAACAAATTAATAAAAAAGGTCAAACAAATGTGTCTTTCTATCGACGAAAATCTGCAATAAAAACATGACAACCCTAATCCTCTACACAAGAGAAGTTTAAAAATCAAACATTCCTGACTGCCAAGTTCTAGACTTTAGAATCGGTTAAAAGCTAAAAATGTGAGATGAAGACAAGGAAACTTACCATACAGCAGTTGTAGTACTTAGAAGTTATATTCCCGTGGACTTTCGGCGGGGGATTGAACACCACAGTCTTCATCACCGCTGTTGAGGCGAAGTCTGCTCTCTGTTTGTTGGGCCCAGTGACGTTCATATTGACGAAGAAGTAATATCCGACGCAGGTCATCATCGACTGGTTCATATGGGCCGGGAATAAGGGGGGGACCATGGGAATGAGGGTGGGGTAAAGATCTGGAGGACCGCATGTGTGATCGTAGTTAGGACCGGTCTTATCCGTTGGAGTAGGGCCGCTGTGTCGTGACCATTTGAGGATAGGCCTATGAAATATAAATTCAAGTTAAAGTTACTAAATTTTATCTAAAGTTATTTTCCAAAGGTACGTTTAACATTACTACGGAATTACTACAAAATTAGCATATATTTCAACTTACTGAGGAACATTTTCAAAACCGCAAGTGTCCTGCTCAAAGTTACAGTAAGATCCAAATGGCATTTTATCTGAAAAAAAAAACGTAGTCTGATTCTTTTAAAGTATTGAGTACAGAGTAGTCTCTTTCTGTATGTAGAGTTAAATTAATTAAATATTTTATACAAACTGAACTTACCGCAATTTTGACTTTCATCGATACCATCGTCACAGTCTTTTACCAGATCGCAAACTTGGAGGAGTTTAATGCATGATTCCTTCTGCAAAAAATATCTTATGTTCATTTCCTAACTTAAATCAGGAAATAGCAGAAAAGTACTGCGTTGTTATCGTTTTTAATATACGCCCTCATTTTTAAGCTTTTAGTGTCTTGCAACGCAGGTTTTATATTAACTACGCGAGACTCTGCTATTGTTTTTATTACAAAGTGGACAGACAGGCTAGCTAATGGTAAGTGGTCACCTGAGTCTATAGAATTGTAAAGGCATCAATGATGCCTTGCCAGCCTCGATCCTTCTTTTGCGACCTAGCAGGAGACCTCCTTATTACTATGTCGATAAAGATAATAAATGAGTTTTGTAATTCCATTTTGATGCTTAAATAATAACTATTTCGTAGATTCCAGTATATCATTTGTAGTCGGAGAGAGTGTCATAAGACAAGAGTTATAAATTGGAATGAAACTTGAAAATCGTTTGTTTCTGATGGAATGAATTAAAATTTCCTGAATTCTATTGTTGGCCTTAGTGGCCTTTTACAACTTCACGCAGTGGATAGAATGAAAAGTGACCATCACTTATTCTAGCGTCAACTGGTTCTATTTATCTTGTTATTTTGTTATTTATATGAACAATCATGGATAGTCATTCACACTTCTGATACCAGCCCCGAATTTTTGAAGAGCTTTCTCCTCCTCGCTAGTTTAAGTTCAAGTCTTCTCTGGCTGAGCATCCCCCGCTCGACTCTCCGTCCGCGTAAAACTATAAAAGCCGCTAGGGCCAACAGCACAATGTCCATCAGAAACAAACAAAACTTCTGATACAGGCGAAGTGTGTCTACAAATAAATAAAATGTACTTATAAATAAATAAATACTCTACTTACATTCATAATCCTGCACTTAAGTTGTCCATGTTGACACTCGCCATTGAACACGGGCGGTTCGGGCAAGCACTCCACCATCCTGATATTG
>DWPQ01000865.1:0-14145 GCA_018251795.1 Perichares adela | reverse complement strand
GGCGTTCCAGAGTAGTACAGCCTGAATTGTAAATGAATTGTAGAAGAAACCAGTATTCATAGATGGAATGTATGCATTTACATTTGTAGAAGAGCGAAGTACCTTGTCGTGTGTATCACACACGTATTGAAAGCTACTTGAGATATTTTGGAGAAGTTGCATTATTTAATGTAGAGTAAAGTGAAAAAAGGATTCTGGAATTGCGTTGCGCCTCTTACGAATGGAGAGCCATTTTAACTGGCGACGATAATTGGAGATATGGTCATACTTACGCAAACCGAAAATATAGGCGTTCCACGCTAAGACCGGGGCAACACACATCACTATAATCATTAATGGGGAGAACAAGAGATTGATATTCCTTATGAAAAATAATTTACACAACGTAAATACTAGAAAAAAACTCAACTGATCATAGTAAAACTAGTTAGTGGCTCTTTCATGGGTACATGTGCAAAAATTTACAAAAAAAATCCGTTACAAATTACGGAACTACCGTACTACAAATTTAAAGCTCATGTTAAAAGCATTCTCATGGCAAAAGGCCACTACAAACCTGATGATTACTATGCAGACAAGAAAGCCTGGGAATGAGTCAGTCATACAAATAAATAAATAGGAAAGGATAGTGTGATTAATAAGAAGATATTCATAAGTGTTCTCTGTATATGTGAGTGGGAAAATATATTCCCTGGCAGTTCCTTGCCGCTTCTTCTTCTGGGGCCTACTCATCGTAGGGTCTTGGTGAAGCGATGTCGTAAATTGACTTTCGAAAAGTGTTTGTAAGAACCTACTTCGAATAAATTACCACTATCAATTAATTTGAATGAAATTGTTCCCTAGTGTCGTTTTAATATGAAGTAGAATGGTGATTAACGACAGGAGGAGAGGAATAGTGTACGTTGCGATCCATAAGTCAACAAACAAACATTTGGTAACAGGTATACAAACGGTTTCAATCCATAACCCTCGACAACTGATACATTCGACCGCAGTGCTGCTACTACTACTGCTAACTGCTATCTACCGATAACAACCGCGGCCCGCTCTTCAAGTGACGAACACGGCAAAAAATTGATTGTTAACCTGAGACGGTTGTCGACGACACGGGAGTACGGGATTACGGGAGTACAGGAGTACAGGAGTACGGGAGTGCAGGAGTACGGGAGACAATGTAACGACTATGTTCGCGAGCCATTTGTTCACATTACTGTCGCAGCTCCTAAGGAACTTTCGTACTGACACGTCGCTCTTGACGTTTGTTTAAAATATTTTACAGTCGCAATATAATCATGTTACGTCTAAAGTAATTTGAATGTATTTAGGTTTAAACATAAATATGTAAAGTTATTGACCCATCAACGAATAATTGAATATCGGATGCATCGAGACCATCGAGAGTGCGTCTCGCGAGTACCTCCCGCTGAACAAGGTGATCACGTTTATAGGGACGAGTTTCGTATGACCTTATTGGTACAGGTTGTTGTCCAAGTTATTGAACGTGGTCGGCACGTGTCCAACGGTCGGTACTGTCGGTACTCAGTATTGTGATAACATTATACTGGATGACGCCGCCAACGTTGTTTCGCTGTATAAAAGTTGGTGTAAAACAATAGGGGTTGGTGATAGAAATGTAAAAATTGGGGGTTGTAGGTATTTCTTGGAGCGACATAATAAATTATTAAAAAAAAAAATTGTCCATAAAAAAATCATAAGGTTGGGCGTGGGCGTGGGCGCTCCTTATACGTTAGAGTTATAAAAAATAGTTTACACCCTATCCTCAGACTTACAGAATATACGAATGACACGAGAATTTTACATATACTTCTATCTATATATATAAAATTCTCGTGTCACAGTGTTAGTTGCCATACTCCTCCGAAACGGCTAGTCCGATTTTTATGAAATTTTATATTTATAATCGGTAGGTCTGAGAAGCGATTGTAAACTATTTTTTATACCCCTAAATTGTATGTGGGGCCCGCGCCAAACAGATTTTTTTTTATTTTATGGACTAATCTTTTTGTATTGTGTGGCACCAAAGAATACGAAACCTCTAATTTTCACCTTTCTGTCACCAACGCCTATTTTATTAACCCAACTTTTATATGGCGAAACAACGTTGGCGGGGTCAGCTAGTATATGAATAGATTTGTCGTGTGGTTGTGTTTATTTATTTATTTATTTACAATTTATACTAAAAAACCTAAATCTAGGCTATAACAAAGGGCGGACTTAATGCCTATTGGCATTCTCTACCAGTCAAACCATGGCGATGGTGAGAATATGTGGTAGGTTGTAATCCTACTTGCAACTAATATTATAAATGTGAAAGTTTGTGAGTATGTATGTGTGTATGTTTGTTACTCTTTCACGTAAAAACTACTTGACGGATTTGGATAAAACTTTGCAGTTATATGGTTTATATACCAGAATAACATATGGGCTACTTTTTATCCCGGAATTCCCGCGGGATCGGGATTTACGAGGGAAAACTTTGTGACACAGATATCGATGCGGGCGAAGCCGCGGGCACATAATATAATAAATGTGAAAGTTCTACTTTTTATCCCGGAATTCCCGTTGGATCGGGATTTACGCGGGAAAACTTTGTGACACAGTTTTCGGTGCGGGCGAAACTTCGAAACTTGGCAGTGTTATAGCTTCTGATCCAGAATAACACATAAGCTATGCTCCTCGTATGCTGCTGCACTGATTGAATTGGAAAGCCTCTCAGATGTGAACAATACGCCAGGAACTGGCGACGGACGGAAATTTACTTCTAAATTCACTGTGACACATCGTGTTTTACAATACTCAATTAGTACAGCTTTTTTTCGCAATTAACTTTTAATGGTACGTCCTGGTTGAACCGTACGGCCGAGAGGCTCGGCGTCACTGAGACCCGGTACCGGTACCGGTCAGTAGCGTTCTGATATCAGCCGCTGAATACCCATGACCCGCTGGGGTGTCCCTCCGACGCTCGCTACCACTATTTTTCGAAGAGGGTGCGCCACCTCTTCGGTAATTTGAGTGGTTCTCGTCGCCTCTCCGTCCGCGTGAAGCTGTCGAGTCCGCTGGGGGGCTCCGAGCTACGTTCACCGACCGATGACAGTCAGGTTTTGAGTTAAATTGAAACAATGTTAATTTGCAGTCAATGTGCAGCGGTGTTCTTTTTTACAAAATGTGAACATTTATAGATCGGACCGACTGGCGACTGGAAACGAACAAAAGGTAGTTTGGATTAAAGTGCACTTCAGGGCCAAAGGATTGTGTGACTGTGACAGGTCTAACGTAGGTAATGGAAAGTGTAACGCCGCGCGTCGGCGAACTCACAAAAAATACTTGAAATAGACGCAATTACCTATCATTTGTTTGTCCACTGTAGATAATTGTGCTGCCGGCGAGTGGACGAAACAAAAACGTTTACGCAGGCACCTATTTATCGATCGACTACATAATCCTTACAATCGTATTTAACACTTTTTCCTTGAGTGGGGACACGAGAAATAAATTAATATATTGTTTGGAAACTTTTTCTCGGTGTTTTTCTTTTAGTTTTTGTAAACTTTTAATCGAAATACAAACACAAGACAATGACAAGGAAACGAGCGAAACGTACGTAAGTTGTTGTTGTTGTTACATTTAACACATTTTGTCCAACGACTGGTCTCCCGTTTAAAATCTCATATTTAAACTTGTCTTCGTAGGCAACAACCAAATAACTTTTAATAAAATTGAGGCTCTTACTAATAACTAATTTGATAATTTAAATAGCTAATTTTTATTTATTAAAAATTATTCTTTTATAAAATCTTAAATTTTTAATAAAAAAAAATTGTTTAAATTAAAACAAAATTATAATAAAATTTAATTTATAAACAATATAAATTTTAAAATTTAATTATTATATTTATCGGTTACCGCGACGTAACAGCTTTAACCGACAGACCGATAAATATCAAACAAACATATATTATTATGTAATACTAAATAACCAGCAGTATCAGACATAACGTTAAAAGGAACTACGTACGGGACACCGTCACGTATCACGTGAGGGACAGTGGACGTGCGAACTAGTTCACACCGCTGCTCTTATAAACGTTATCATGTACAGCGTTAACGGAGGTGGTGTGTACGTGTGTACATGTGTGAACACACCACGGAACAGAGACGTCAGTTAGAACCAGGTCCGCGGCCCGCGGTCTCACCGACCAGTGTTTACTGTCGCTGCGGATCACCACTCACCGCTGTGCACCCGAACAAGTTTGCAATTGCAAGGCTGCCTACAACATCCTATCAAAATAAACCTAATAATACATTATTGTACTATTACATTAAATGGGTTCATAGCAAACTAAATGCGGTGTTTTTATGTAAATTGGACAGCATGGGACATGGAGCACGGCGCAGTCGGCCCGACTACTTACTGCCCCCCTACACCCGACCGTCGATTGTTTCCACGTGATTCGTCCGCGTGTCCCGCGGTGGTCGGTACTGTCCAATCGTTTTGTAATACATGTTAAGCCTAGTTGTAGTCGTATAAGCTACTCAACTGTTCACCCATACTACATTAATGATACAATCGTCGACAAGTGCAAGCTCGTGATAAAACACGATTAACTCTATCGTACGAGTAGAGGGGGGGGGGGCCGGGGGGGACCGTTGATGGCTCGCGGGGCGGCCGGCGCCAGGAGCGGCGTCGCGGGCTGCTCGACGGCGGGGTGGGGCACAAGGAGTGGGGCGGGCAGCGGGTGTGCGACGTCGCCGTTTTCGACGGGCAGGGGGTCACGTGGCGGCGGGGAGGGCATAGCGGCGGGGGGAGGTGGCACGGGCGCCGGCACTCGTATCGTGCGCTCGGGCTTTCGTTTCCGCTTCGAGCCGGGGGGCGCGCCACAGGAGTCCGCGGAGTCCTGTAATGTATAAATGTTCATCTTACTAACTGCAAGTAAATCGTTATATTATGTGCAGTAATTAACGCGTAACAATAGGTAATAAAACGCCATTAGAATTATTTATGTTCATGGTGTACGGTCAGTGTCGCACCTCATTGGAGGAGGGTGGCGAGGGCGTCGGTGCGGCCCTCGAGTGCACTATGACAGAGTGAGGGGAGGCGGGCGCCGGCGCCGCGGCCAGTCTCTCGAGGAGCGCATCGACACGCGCATGTGCTGGACGTGCGTGTGGCGCGGCGCGGGCGATTAGACTGTTGATGGTGGGCGCGTCGCGGACCGAAAGCGCAGGCGGGGCGGGGGGCGCGGGCAGTGTGGGGGGCGCGGGGGAGCCGTTAGCGCCGCGCGGCCCGCCCAGCGACAGGTCAACACCGCCTCGCGCGTACGCTAGTAGTTCCTCGGCTCGCAGTTTGTCTGTAAAAATAAAAGTTAAGGGCTACTTGTTGTTTCGTGGGAATCATTACCATACGGACTAACTATTAGTTTGACATTCTAGATCGCCAGCTCACCGCTTCTACCCTGCGGAGCAACGTAAATGGACGACAGATCGTTCTCGTTGAAGGTGTGCCTCTACCATAATCGAAGTTGCATAGTAGCAACTCTTAATCTGCCTTTCTGGCTACCACCATCGTTTTAAATCAACGATGAATTATTTTTTTTATGTAGGCTGTAGTGTGGGGCCAGATAAATAGCGAGTTTTCCTCTTGTTCCTTGTACCCCACTGAATTCGATGACGAAACCATTGGTGTATATCATTTATCGTCTATTAACTATTACAATATATTTTGTCCACGTTCAGTACATCAGTGCAGCTATAGCCAACATCTCCATGGTCCTACAGATGCCTCATAACTCCTTCCATTGACTTTTATTGACGATTGATTCATTTGTTTTTTCATGCAGCATTTGTTTTAACTGGAGTGTAAGAAGTGATTCCGTACTCCAGGGATCATACAGCGTTTGTTTTAACTCTACTGTATGAAGTGATGGGTTAAATTTAGTTAATATGGTGGTTTCTCACCTCTGCCGGGGCCTAGATGTGGATACAGGTCTGTAGGGGGCAGGGTAGCGCCTCCTTTCACGTCGCCCGGCGACGGTGTGTGCCTGCAAATATTCAAACATTATATATTGCGAGAAGAAAGCCCGGCTTCGCTCGGGTGAAATGTGACATTTTCGGCATCATGTGTGCACATGGATTCGCTCAATGTTTACGGTAAGACGTTTCGTTTTACAGTCACATGAGTCATAGTTCGTTATGGATACTTTATTTTTAAAATTAATGGCCAGGCTTATGTTATTAACTACTCAAGATGTCATCTAATGTCAGTGAGGTTCGCTAGAGTGGCCAACTGGCCAATATGGCGACAGCGATTTGTCTGTCAGAACCATTAGAATTTAACAAAATAACCTGACAATTGCAATTTTGCGGAAATATGTTGTCGACTCGAAATTTCAATTTTTTTATGTTTTATTATTTAGATAAGGTTGCGATAGAGTCTACCGTACCCCGTCACGAAATTATTAATATAGATAATCACAACAACAAGCTTCGTTAAATCTATATCAATAAAAATTAATCATCGAAATGTGTCTACGCGCATTACTTCCAAACGACTGCACCAAATTGGATATTTTTTTCTTCTAAGTGTTCGTTATTGTCAGTAGATTTGTATAAAAAAAAGTAGCAAAATATTATTATTTAACCCATACAGTCTCAACACAAGATCCCTGTAACCATAAGACCGATAGACTTGAAATTGGTACCTAAACGCTTCGCTTAGCGTTAGCGTAGCTAGTGAAGTTTATATAACAGTAGATACATATACCAGAAGAGACTTATTAGGAAACTAATAGTTTTATTTGAACGTGGGATGGTAAAGCAAACCAATGATAATCTAGTAGCTTAAACTTTTGATGAATGGATAAATTATTTTCAATTTTAGCAGTGAAGCAAAACATTGAGAGATTCTTGACATTTTTTTTTATATCAAATTCTACAAATCATCGACGGTTTACACAAGCGATCCCCTTGATCGATAGGGGTCCATAGGGGCTCATTAGAGCTAGCGAAATGTCCGCTTATTATATAAAATCTTTATCGGTATTGACTGACATGATATATATAACTTTGTAACTTAGTTTGACAGATATTTTTACATTATTTTGATTCAGATACCAGACTAATTTGAGAGGCTTATCAGATCAGATTTAAAAGCAGGACTAAGACAAGTAGCATCAGAAGAATAGCATATAAACGAAGCATACTTATATCGTTTTGTACCAAATTGATACCGCAACCGGCCGACCTTGAAATACCAGTTTTGTTATCAAATACATTGCAACAAGGTGATAATAATAATTATCGACACCCCCTCAATACGATTTCGTGTTGCCATGGCTACAAACATACCATCTAGGTATCACAACCCAAAATAATATTGTTACAGATGGATGGACTCGGATTGTCTTCGTCTTCGCTGACTGTTCGACTTTAGACATTTTTAGTATGAAACAGGAACTCACAAGAGGTTTAGTCGTGACCAAGATCCATGCAACTGGATCGAAATATGGGCATACAAATATATATCAGGAGTACCTACCTACCCGTAATCATACAAAAAAAATTATGTCCATTTATAAATTGTAAGTACATAAAAACATGATTATAGTTATTAGTAAATATATATTGCGTACATAGAAAATAAAGAAAGGCAACGATTTAGTATCGTAGGCCTAGACAAAAATCTTAGCGGTTAGCGTTCACGCTATACGACATCTTAATAATATACTATACATGACATACGCTGTGAAATGGTGTTGTGCTATCACGTCAAACGCCTCTCCACAGCGAATGTCATCACCATACATTTTTAAGATGTATAGCGTGAACGCTAATCGCTAAAAAAATTGTCTAGGCCCTCTGATTATAATATTATAGTGTTTGTGGCATCACCGGTGATTATATGATGGTGTGTGTGACATTACCTCAAGAGGTGTTTCTCTGGCGGCGTGGGCGTGTGGCGGAAGATCTCTGGCGGAGTCGCCGTGTGCCGGAACACCGAATTGCCCGCGCTCTTCATCGCCTGCAACTGGGAGAGCGTCTACCAACATCATTATTGGCACTGTTCACGTCCATAACAACACAACAACAAACAGCAGTCATTGTGACCACTTGTGGCAAAATTTCCGAAGCGCCTCCGTTATTTCGAGGGCATATTAAGAAGTTAACTTTGGTTATTCTCGTGAGATGGAAGTCGATAACTCATATCGAGAACCCTAAGCAACATAACATCTTCTGATACTAAGTTGGTCATTAACACCATCTATCAGCGTGGTTTCTTCTCGTAAATGAACATTTAAATAATCACTTGCATATTACATATATTACAGAAATCTCCCTTTGCTAAACATAAAAATACTTTCACGATTGATTTCTGAAAGTTGGTAATTACGTAGAATGATGAAGAATGCTTCCTCTTTACATGACTGTCGTAAGTTGCGTACAGAGCCTAGCGACTTCCAACAAGAATGACCAAGCCTGATGCATTGTAAGCAAGATTCGTGGCGAGGCGGGAGGTTGGCTTGAACTCAAGGACGGAAACCGCATATCCCAATTCTGGCCATACTCACTTGCAATGGATCCGGGGGCGAAGGCGCCGGCACGTGGTAGAGGTGCGGCGGCGGCGTGGGCGTGTGCCACGTGACGCCGCGCTCCGACGCCATGTGGGCCTGCGGCGCTCGCGCCAGTAGGTTCGCCACCTGTAACTGATTGCCGCAGCTCTTTAACACCAATCGTATTTATTGGTCTTGTACTTATGGACGCCATGAATATCAAAAGTAGGTAGACAAACTGTTGGTAAATGGTAACCGCCGCGTATGGACATGGGAAACATCAAAGGAGTGATCAATGTAACGCCGGCCTCTGTGATAACTCTTTGTACACAATTTTTGAAGAACTCCATGTCATAGTGTTCCGGGAATACTTCCGAAAGGAAGCTCATTCCATAGGTGGCAAGTACGTGGAAAAATTATCATAGAATTTTATTGCACCCCTATTGAAATATCCTCGTATCGAAATATGTATCTCAGAAGTAAGATCATTCTACAGTTTTACATGAAATGTTAGAAATTGTCGTCATAATTAGATAGATTCCGTGGAATGAGTTCAATTGATGTAGAAGGAACGTACTACTTTGACGTACTCGTCACTACTGTGTAATGATGGAAAGGTGACGTGCATATTAAGAGGAATGGTTATTCCTGGGAGCAATTTCTGAATCTATACTCATATAATCTCAAAATGAATAATACTTTAATAAAGAAGTAAACATCAAAGTCATCATCTTTCTGCATGACTAGGTTAAATCATTTCAGGCCAGAATTTACGGGTATGGAGGTGGTAAACCCCAGTGTAATCGCCTAACAAACAACTCTGAATTAATCGTTTCGTATCACTGAAGTCTTATAAACGATCTATATTTCACTAATAGATAAGTGTGATTCAGGAGGAAGGTTATACGTATTTTATGATTTCTTTGTAAAAGTTGGCAGACCCATGGCGATAAATACGGATTAACTCGGAACTAATATATTCGAGAACTTTCTTTTTCATCACCTAGCCGTTCGAAGGTCCTAGTGTATAAACAAAACATTTTACATAACTCGAAATTCCAATAGGTATTCTCAGCGTTCTAGTAGCAATCTGTTACGCGAATCAAATTAAAAACTAGTTCAAACAGTTCAATCTCCATACTCCACGACCAAAACGTAAACATCACCGATTATACTTTACGTTATTATACAAGTTTTACTTGATTAAAATACTACAACGAGGCTAACGTACTTAACATTATCAGCCATTTACCAGAAATGATAAAATGTGACGGAAGTTCTTAAGTAAATAACCGATTCCGATGAAAGTTTCGTTTTGACGGATCTAGACCTAAACTAGAGGTACATCCTCTATTTTTAAATTGATACTTATGATAATCGATATGTCCCTTTGGATTTAATTCCACAGTTTCTTGCACTATTACCGCATTTTCTTGAGACATATCCATGTGTCTTCCGATTCCCACACAAGATAGTAATTATAATTGAAATAACCGATCTCCTCTATTATCCGAAGATGAAATCTAAGCCAAAGATTAGGACAGATGTGTGTTGTATGATATAAAGTTAATACATTAATATAGGCTATAAAAGAAATCTTTGCTTGGGATTGTTTGGAATTGTTGGGAAATGTTTGGGATTTTAACACTACAGAAAAAAGGTAATTTCTTACAGGGAAGGAAGTTATGTCGCGCTCAAGTAAACCACGTTATCAGTGAAAGGAAAAGGAAATACTTCTGAATACTTTCCGCGGATTAACCCTGTGTGACGATGCGCCTTACCCTTGTCAAATCCACTTTTTCCTTTTTACGACATTTTTTCTCTAAATAGATTAATGAATGTGACGGGACGAAAACTGGTGTAATCAAAAGTTTTTATTTATACGGTAATGACATCGAAACATTTTTGGAGCGAAAAGAACGCCTAAACGGATTAACTGTCTTGTAAGTGGTGCAACATGCTGACCAACGAACGGAGCGATGGCACGAAACTTTGTCTGGCTTGCTGGCTACCACATTCAAATGTACCCTGAAATGTTTTATAGCGTATCGATTTCAACGTTACATATCCAGTTAAAAAGCGGATGTATCATCCATCTTCACCAATCGACAGGGACACTATTGGTGTTGGGCAAATGCATTAACTGCAACGACTACCTCCAATCAAACGGCGCGCCCATGATTCGCTTGCAATTAACACAGAAATAGCGTTCTTTAATACGTAACGTCTGATGCCCTTTAGGGAAGTAAAAAACATTCCAGCAGATCCGATATTGACCCATCTTTAATTTCACAAGCATGCTGCGAACATGACAAACAATTTGATAAGATAATTCTAATTTAGATAACAGATTGAGCGTGGCACATTCTGAATATGACCTAAGATTAGAAAATGTGATAAATCGCAATTAACTTCGCGGGGAAACAAGGTCAATGAATTCATTCGGTCGCGCGACGCGTTGACTGTTGCAAAAACTATTTCACTAATGGTTTAACGCAGATGTTCCAAACGTTTCAGTTCGTCCAGTACCTACTTTGGATAAAAAATGTCTTAACACGAACCAGTATGATTATTTTAAATATGAATGTGTTTACTTCATGAGTCTTCACCTCATAACGAATTAATTTAAAGATTTTTTACTGAAGTTAATTATCACTTGTTTCGTTGAAGTAAAACATCGTGAGGAAACCTGCATACCTGTGAGTTCTATGATGTTTGCGAAGGTTTGTGAAGATTGCCAATCAGGACTTGGCTAGGCTGGTCGACTGTGTATTGACGTCCCTTAGTTAAATTCTTAGGACTCCTAATTTTGCATTTTATTTATTTCTTAACCACTAGTAATTAAGGTTTCAATATTTTTGGCCACGCTGATAAAATCCAGATAAACGGACTATTACATTACGCCCCAAAATACTCTTCATTCGAAATGCTACATTTAGTTTTTTCTCAAAAAAAGTTCAAAACTTTACACATACCTAATCGTTGATTCCTTGTTTAGTTTGAGAGCCGCATATAAAATGAGACAATAATTATTTTCTGCTAATTATTTATTATGAAATCTTTGTGTCTATTTATAGTTGAGTTTGTTGCCATCGTATCAAAATCAAGATTTTTTAATGGTTTTTTTTTATCATGGTTTTATCTTTGATTGATGTATCTAATTACGACTGAGTCATCAACAT
This sequence comes from Perichares adela, assembly GCA_018251795.1. Lineage (NCBI taxonomy): Eukaryota > Metazoa > Arthropoda > Insecta > Lepidoptera > Hesperiidae > Perichares > Perichares adela. Next base: position 2,399 of record DWPQ01000865.1, on the reverse strand, counting down.
CACTAATTTAATGATAATTTGTAGGCAATACATTATTCCTAGTAATTATGTAATACGCAGATTATTAATAATAGTACAATTATTGTATTGATATTCTTTCAGTTCGTATACACAATAATGCTTTGTATTGTATTATCGGATACAATACTCCATTGTGTATTCGTAACATCGAAAAAAACCGGCAGTTTTGGACAATCACGATAGAAATTTTCGTTATATTAAGAGCAGATGGCACGCGACACTTTTTTTTATACAGAACTAGAAAGTTTCAAATTGCACACGTTACACCTGGATATCCCAATATCCCTGCACGCCGCTATGCAAAGAACAAACTGGATATCTTATTTTCTTACGTCGTCTTATCGTCTCATTACGAGACATCTTAGCTTAGTAGTGACACGAAAGAATTGTCTTGTTTTGATTTCTGGCCGAACAGAACGTTTTTTTATCGTGGCGAATCCTCATGGATACGCAGTCGCCCGGGGGAGCGGCTGGTTATGTCGGACTGGCTAAACCCCACGGTGTTCCCTCTCGCACCGTATGGCGGCGGGGACCGCTTTCGCATACATCCGCGAACCCGCCGGTGCCTGGCCGCTTGCGCAGCCCCTCCACAAGATGGAGCTAAGGTGGCCAAAACTTAGCGGTTGGCGTTCACGCTACACGACACCATACAAATGTATGGCAATAAAATTGGGTGTGGAGATATGTTTACAAGATGTGACAAGACAGCAATGACAGCACAACTCCGCACCGAATGTCATTACCATACATTTTTATAATGTCATGTAGCGTGAACGCCAACCGCTAACATTTTTGTCTAGGGGCTCTGACGGGCTAGATCATGGTAAGTGGTCGCCGTTGGACGTTTGCAAAGCCAACGACATTACTGACGCATTCTTGACCAATAAAACGTGGGCCTGATTGTAACCAGTGACCTACAACAGTTAGTAGCTGACGCTATTGCTTCAAGACAGGTCGTGGGCTTGTACCTATCGGTGGACGAAATACAATCTTCAACATTCAGTTCTGTTAATTTAACTTGTTTATTTCCTTATATTCCATCTACGCTGATGTAATCCTGTCATTCCTTACAAATCAGCATTTGTTAATGGTTGAGCAATCCATACCGAACGTCTTTATCTGCGAGAAAATCAGTGCCGGGCAGAGGACCACAAATTAACAAGCAATTCCGCTAAGCGATTAATGCCAATATAATTCTCGAAATTACATCGTGTTTGATATCAGTAAATCGAATATTGAGATTGCCAATTACTTGTACTACATAATACCTATAACTAGATGTTGGAGTCTGTACTCTGTACATTAGTTCCAGCTGATCGCAAATACACTAACAATAAGTAACCTGGGTACCTTCTGCTGCCGTTATTTGCGAACTACAGGTCGTGAATTCCTTATTAAAAATCCATATCAATAGAAATAAAGAAAATTAGAGTGTCTCTTTGTAATATGTATGTTTGGATAATGACACATAGACCTACCATAATACTTTTTATTTTATTTTAGTCTGTCTGTTCGTTTCGGCTAATCTCTGTATCAGCTGGACCTATTTTGACGGGACTTTCACTGGAAGATAAAGGGAGGTCGTGGGGCATCAAATAGGCTAGATTTATCTTAGAATTACCGCGGGAAAAACTTTGTGATACAGTGATTTCTACGCGGGCAAAGCTGCCGGCACAGCTAGTAAGTAAATCATACAATGTCCTCAGCTAATATTTAATCTATATTTTATTTCCAGTAAAAAGTTTTAAATATCCGCAAACCAATAATTTACTGCCTTTGCAGGATTCAGTTTTGAAGAAAATTTCTGCGGAATTTAAGTTCCAATAGAATAAATCTTTGTCATAGGAAATATTTTCTGCGACTTCCGAGTTTGATTTCTAGGAACATTTTATGACACATTTTACTTGGAACGAGGTAGAATGTTTTATAGAACCGTACGGTATACTTCTGGTAACATAGGATAACAACTTTCGTTACATTCTCATGACATATTGATATTTATCAACTATTTCATATTTCCTTGCACACCAACTCAACGATAATTGGCAAAATATGAACACGAATTATGTGCAAGGAATTTCAATCTTTCCTATTCGTGATGCACCAGCCTGGCCGACTGTGTCAATATCGCCAGGATGCTATTGGATGTCGATGAGCTCCATATTGCAGTGTTTAATCCCAAAGTAATGTAAGGTTGTTTATGTATATATAAATACGTGAAGCGAAAACTTTCAATCAATTTTTACGAAAATTGCGCGGATGGAGGATTATGAAATTTCGCACACTTATAGTTGATGTGTGGGAGAAGTGCAGAACACTAATATTTTTCAATAATAATGCTTATAAAGTACATTAAATCAATAAATAAAACATTACAC
>DWPQ01000864.1:0-14147 GCA_018251795.1 Perichares adela | reverse complement strand
AATCGGTTCAGTGGTTTAGGCGTGAAAGCGTAGCAGACCGACAGAGTTACTTTCGCATTTATAATATTAGTAGGGATTTAAACAAATAAAGAGACTTCATTTCATTTCATTTCGCTTGTGGTGGAGTTCAAGTCTGATAATATGAACGTCTTTAAGGCAAGCGCGAACAGGAGCAAAGTAAGTTAGTGCAGCCCGGACTTATACCAGTACATCTCTAATTAGCATCAGGTGGAATTATAGTTAAGAACTATAAAGGATCATCCTTACATACATAATTATAATTCCCTTCTCTATCTCTCTAGTTAAACGGGAATCTTTAACGTACGAATTTTCCCAACAGATGAAGTGATTCTCGAGAAATATTTTGATGTACATTATGTGAAGTATTCTTGTATCGAGTTATTTCTCCACCGATACTCCCTTGAATAACTAAGTAGAGTACGCTATAAGTTTAACTCTTCAATAAGTAGGAAGGCCTTTACCTCTTTATTACAAGTCATGACCTGTAGCAGCCCGCTAATTGGTTGATTCCATAATAATAATAGTTCGCTAGTTTCATAATAAACTTGTAAATATAAAGCACATGGAAATTATGTATTTGAATACTATTTCCATACATTAAAACTAACGTTTTAGAACGCATAGATAGGCTGTGTTATACACGGAGTGGAACGATTTGCAAACCTACTGGTCACGATTCAAGTCTCAACAAAATTAAGCATATAGATTACCGTAAGTCTTGCTACATTTACTACGAATTGGTCGTGAGTTACGAGGTTGTGTTAGAATAATTTTTGATTTGCATAATTGTATTACTGATGGGCTCAGGTCTTGTTTCATAATGTGACGAGTAAACAACGTTAATCACCACGCTAGTCATACTTCTACACTTTGAGAATGTTATGAAGAACATTCAAGTCCATTTCGTCACTATCCTTCATCGAAGCAGGTAATAATAATATTACCTATATGTAATATTTAACATGCCTGTAATATTATAACAGGTAATAATAATATTATCTACCTAACCTAACCATATTATTTAGAGGTCGGAAGAGATCGCCTAAAAATTTAACCAAAGGATGAATGTCATTCGTAAGAAAACAATATGGCTAAGAAGCTCACAGTTTTGTTTTTTATATACAACAATCAATTATTTTTTGCAAACAACTGAAATTCAAACGCGGCTCCATGCAAATAAATTGTGTTACTTTTTAATATACAAAATGTTGTAGTACAAGTCAAGAATTCATTAAAACGTCTTAATTAATTGTAAGTCTAAATCGGTCCAAATAACTGTCGAGTGTAACGTAACATAGTCCCGAAAGGCAATTTGTTTGTATACACATACGTTATGCAACAAGTATCTCAGAACGCCGGCGGCCGTCCAATAACGCGTTTTGTAACTTGCGTGTCCATAAGTAGGGTAAATATACACGCTATGATATCCGTACTATTGCCGGCATATGAATACGATTTCTTCTAGTGCCAATAAAAATCTTCAACATCTGTCAAACGACTTCGATTACGTACATCGCGTGCACGCTTCACATTCGTAACATAGTTAATATAGAGCTTAACTGTACTGACGTAGTAGTAAGCTTATTAAAATGAAAAGTAGATGTGCCAATAATAACATCAAAATATGGCATAATTTTATCACTTCGTACATAAAATAATATATTTTAAATCTAGTTTTTTTATTCATACATCTAATATTAGAATTTATATTTAATTTTATCTATGCTCAAATTGATAAATGAATGAACAAATGGTAACTATAAAAAAAATCGCTCATGTTAGAGAATAAAAAATTGAATTAAAGAAAACACGTGTTTGTCGTACAATATTATTTGGATAATATCGTAAATGAATATTTGATAGTAGATCTATATGACAGAATAAGCTAGACCAAAAGAACCTCAGATGACCTTGACATTCTGACATAACAATTATTAGAAAATACTGTAAAATTATCAAAGAAAACGTTCAATATCCATACGTCTTGTACTATAAAGTCGTTTTATTTGAACTTGGAATCAGAACTAGATTTTGTTTGACTTTGAATTGTACTTGAGTTACAATTATACACTTTGTTCAAACCATTTAAATCTTGCAGACACATTCTCCAAAATTTTTACTACTATTGATTTAGCCCCGGTACTCACCAGGCAGATCTGCAGTTTCGTGTTGGGGAATAATAGGAGAAGTATGTGACAAGTTTTCAGTTTACCTCAAATACCTACCCAAAAATAGGTCTTGGACTAAACGTTGTTGATATTCGTTACAATTTAATCTGTCACTTCATTGAATGGCCTTCATTAAAAATTAAGTTTGCAAAGTAAGTTTACTTGCGAAGGACTTCTTATTTATATTACTTTTAGTTTTCACTACAAACGGTAAACTCTATTGAAAAGACCCGTGAAAAAGTAACCTTGATAACTTGGAGTTAATTAAGCTTCTTTTCTTTGCCTCAGTCTTTTGACGACAAAGAAAATTTCTCGCATCTCGCAGCATTTCATGACCACACTTTCCAGGTTACCTATGTTGTTAAATTCCTTCATTACAGCCTATAACTGTACCACTTCTGGGCCACGTGCTTTTCTCGATGATTAAGCGATCTTGAATCAATTGCACGCTGCGTGATTTGGGTTACAAGATTTTTTATATATGTATGACATTCATAAGCCAGCTTCCTCACAGTGCTTTCAAGTGATAATTGACTACTAAAACTTGGTTTCTCTAGGCACATATGATTAATAAGTTATATATTTTATTTAAATATGCAGTAGTATAATATTTGCTGGACAAACTAATTGGTTGTTAAAGTGTACAGATTCTTCACCGTCGATCTCACAATACAACATTTTTACTATTCTTACATTCAAGTAAACAATGTTTTACAATTTTGTCACTACATTATAATTTAATTAACGTACCGCGCCGACCCGAAAACTCGATTTTGCTGACAACTCGTCTCGAAAAATTAAATTTTAACAGAATGTATAGTACGAATATATGACTTGTCCAGTCACGCCGACCAACATTTGTGATTGACTACAGTATTTTAACAGTTGGTACAAGCACATCTATTGTAGCGTCATTATTATAATTTTGTGATATCATCCACAGTTTGTCATCAATAAATTTGATACTTGCTATTATAACTTTTGTAAAATAATTTTTAGTCGGCGATTGTAATTTGATGATAATTTTTAGATGATATATGTAAAATACTAGTAAACTCAGCCGACTTTGTCCTGATCTGAAAAGCAGACTGAGAACATTGTTTTTATGTATCTCGTAAAACAAAGGTATTCTTGGAAAAACTAAAAAAAAATGTGGAAAAAAGTAACCTATTTTCATCCCAAGGCCTTCAAGTATCTCGTAGTTTGGCCATGATCGCGTCACAGACAGACAGAGTTACTATCGCATTTATAATATTAGTATAACGTATAGGTACACATGTAATACAATATATCTATCCAACACTATTATATATATTTATATTTCATAAAATTATTTAATTGTAAAGTAAATTTTACTACAAATTTTATTGCTCAAAGATCACCCACATCCATTAGAGTCTTGACTTTTGTATATTTTATAATTTCACACTGATTTTCTGTTATTTTATACTGATTTACTGACCTACAACGGGTGTTATTTATACAGTAAAATATTACAAATATTTTAAATAAATATTTATTAGCGTTTTATCTAACATGTTTCTTATTTTAAATTTTTCCGGAACACTGAAGCATGTGACTGCAGTACAAATGTCTAAATTTAAATTCAATATTCCATACCGAAGAGGTAAATAACGCGGAAATGTACAAAGGGAAATGTAACAATTTGAAGACGCATTTTCTCAAAGAGCTCTCCAGTACATCTGTAGCTTGGAAGTCATAGCTAGAACGCGTAAGAGACATCGGCTTCATTACAATTTTATTCGAGCCCTGGTTGTTATGTTATTTTGAAACGCAGTAAACTCTCTGTTACAATGTCTTAGGTATATATTATATACCTATATCATCATCATCACCACGTATTATGGATTCCACCATACTCGCCAGGTGGGGATTGACAAACCTCAGAAACGGTCGATAGTGGATTTAGGGGACATTTGAAGTATGCAGGTTTTTTTACAGTATTTTTCTTCACCGAACCAAGTGATAATTAGTTTATTACAGCAGAAAAAATATCAGAGATACGGGTAGGTTTAAATTTAAACATTGAGTGCAGCAAAGAGCGAACGACATTTAGATGCACTCATTTGAAGATAACTTACATATAAATGTACAATGTTTAGAAACATTTACTATGAAGGAGACAAAGTATCTAATAAATTACCTAAGTATCTGAAAAGATCAATTATGCAACATTAATTATTTAATTTGAGAAACTACTGAAAAATACTTTTAGAGCCATATCAAACCAATAACACAAATGTACAAAAAAAGTTAATTCATTAAAACATAATATTCATAAATAATCTATATATAAATACGTTTTAAGAATCCCTTTTTACGAAAATTGTGCGGACGGAGGAGTGTGAAATTTCGCACACTTAAAGTTTATGTATAGGAAAAGTGCATAACTGTCCCAATGCTAGTCTAGCGGTGCATATTTAAAATATTTTATATTTGTCAATAATATTATCTTATCTTTCTTATGTCTAGTTTGTTTTGTAATATTACGATACGTATTTATCAGTGCAACAGCTTTGCAACATTAAATAATACTAAACTTTGTTTGATACATATAACTTATACATTGAATATTGGATTATTAAATTAAATTTAAATGCATCAAAAGCATTTATCTTCTCTCCATCCTGCCGTAAATTTTACAGGAATATTATACACATTTATTCTCGAAAATGTAATACTATCTTGTCCCGTTATAATGTAGACTGATGCAAAACTTCAGTGTAACTGAATTTATTGCGAAACACTAAAATTGAGCGAATACCCGAATTTCAGTTTCTATGCAGAAACTAACTTAATTGGACATTCTAATTCAATTGAGGGGTGTCCGAGATCGAGAGACTAAATATGATCGTAAATTAAATTAAATAAAAAAAAATCGTTATAAATACTACTATACAAATAAAATTTCCTTCACCGAACACTGGATTACTTTAATAATTGTTGCGTCCCAAACGGTATCCGATCTCTTAGAATTTCCATTTTTAGCCTCTATACTTTCGTTGCTATCTTTAGAAATAAAATGTGGAAATTTTAAAATTTTGTTTATAACGTAAAATGTTATATACAAGTGACCTCTTGTGCCTTAAAATCACTGGCCGAAATCGCATTTTTTTTTCCTTTATATTTGATATCACGATCGTCGATCAAAAAAAAAGTTAGATGTACACGAAGAGAAAGACTGGAATTATCTATGAATTAGTTTGACATTTTATTTATGAAAACTAAAGAACTTTTAATTCATTTTTTATACTCGTTGTCCAAGGTTCTTAATTATTTATTAGTTTTGTTGCATGCCATCAGTCTTATGTTATTCTATTATTATGATATATTTCAAAAAGATGTTTACTTTTATGAAAAGTGTTAAACTTGTCGGAATCACATAATTATATATATGCCAGATTAGTGGCAGGGTATTCACAGAAATATTAAATTATTTATATTGATTTAAGGGCCTTTTTATGAATCCGAAAGTGTACTAATTTGAGATAAGCTTTTTGAGTTAAATAAATTAAACTTACCGGCGTAAGAATACAGCGGGTGATCCAGAGAATGATTATGGAACTTGCTCCACAAGCAGAGAGTGAATTCTTTCAAATCCGGCAAATTCTTCTCATATTCCAAATACTGGTACGGTATTTCCTGATTCATCGAAACTTTGTAAACACTGCATGAATCCGATGTTGGCACTGGAGCTGTGTGATAAAGACTCGTAATCTTGTCGACATACTGGCCAACGGGGCGTCTGTTAACAATCTTGAGTTGTGATCTGGAAGAATAAATTCACATTACAAAGACAGTTATAGTATGTTGAAAAATATCTGTAGGTACATTCCGATTTTATTTTTCTTATCCTATCTTTTTGTTTCAGTTATTTTTTAGCACTAGTTGCTTAGTCTTTAATATTGAATAGGGGATACGTGTAAGTTATACATAGTTGTATATGCGCGAGTTAATACAAAATTATAACGGTATAAATAATAATTGGTATAATATAACTCTGAATGTATATTATGTAATCTATTATTTGCATAACCGTTAATGCGGACCGAAGATCTAATTGGTGGTGTTTACGATAACCATGGAATCAAACACAAATCAGACAAGTCACATGCCTATAATAATAATAACAAATAATAAAAACTTTATTGACCATTATTAAGTGTTACAATATTACATTAAGTAGGTACCCTCACTCCCAGTAAAGCGTTAGCTGTGGCCTGGGAGATAGTTATATGTAAACAAACTTATAATTACAGTCTTTACTCTAAATAAAAAATACAAACAGTAGATAAAAGATAGCTCTAATAACAATGCTCTATGTGTGTGTATAAACCGGAAAAACACACATGTAATTGTCAAATAAATGTCCCGGTATGTGCAGAGCAAAAGGGATTATTTCAACGCTACATCAGAAGAGACAAGTGACGTAGAAATATAAGCGGGGATCTTTTAATATTCATATTTGACAACCCTGTATCGCCCGCCAAGCGCGAGCTTCCGGGATCGATATCCGGTTGGAGCAGACTTTACATGACATACAAATTGTTATTTCCCCCAGTTTCGTTTATGATTTGTCGTAAGTCTAACTCAACAAATACTAGTTATCCAACAATACATTTTAATTATCTAAGTAAGACCATTTCTACAGGGACCTATTTAACAGTAGTTAATATTGAACAACTACGTTGAAGAAATCTAAATTGCGTCGTTAGTTTTAAGTACTAAGTACTACTACTATCTCAATTGTTACGGATAACTACTTCAAAGTGTGATCCGTCGTGATTTCTACTATTATGAAAAAAAATAAGTATAATTTTAGCAGCAATTTCTTACACCAATATTATTTTATGAAATGAGAAATAGTCATCATAACGTCAAGAATCACTTACGTAGTGAGATAAAATGTTAAAATAAAGCTTGTAGGAAAGAATTGCATGGCAAAAAATGTATGGATAATTTCAGCATATCCTACGTGGTTCAAGGAAGAAACATCCAATTCATGTCTAATTATGTTTATAGAGAATCAATGTCAATTTTATGTCTATACGCGACTAACTAAAGTACCTAACTTCCGCTCATCGACTACCGTGACAACAAAAACATCGCCGGCGCGTTGACAGCCAATTATTGAGAAGAAGATTCGCTTATTACTGGCTTATTATTATTGAAAACATAGTACCTGGAAATCAATATATTTTTAACCTAAGCTATTCTAGTACAAATATAGTAAACCGATGCCCGAGAAAATGCATAAAATATTTAGCTTTTCCCTCGTGTCACACTATTTTGTAGAACATTAAACTTCATGTCCCACTGATTTTTCAAAGTTACTAGCATGTCAGAACATAATCATGGATTACATGCCTGCATATGAGTTCGTATGAGTACATAGTACCCATGAGTTCTTAATTTTTCGAAGGTGTGTGAAGTCTGCCAATCCTTATGTAGCCAGCCTGGTGGACTATACACGCCCACTCAACGTGTGAGGAGATTTGAGCGCAGTAGCGCGAGAATTATGCCTTGTCATTGATATTGTTGTATTTTTCGTGGTTTTGCGTAAAAGGGTCTTTGAAATTCGTGTTTCCTTTACCAAAGGCAACGGTTTACGCGGTAAGAGGCGTTTAAAAATGTGTCCCACCTCTAGTAATTTCTAAACAGTTCGACCTAGAAACTGGTAAAACAGAAGCCAAAGAGCCTTACGAGCGTGCTCTTAAAGCATTCTTCGGATATTTGTCTTTGCCTAAACCTGAAGCGAAGGAAAATGAATGTATTAATTAAAAAATAATTTTATGCTACAATGTAGTTTACATTTTACAAATTATGAAATTATTTCTTTGAGCATCCTTTGTGGGCTGAAATAGATTCTAAATAAATTTTAATCTTCATTACCTTATTGTAATAATAAGTTATCAAAATTTCAAATTACCCCTCTGCTAATTTCTTGTAAAAAGGGATCTAAATAAAAGTTGTGCTTCACGGAATTATAATATGAATTCGGTGAATTCTCTCTCCGATAACTCAAAGGCCAAATACATAAATATATGAAAGAAAAATAAATTTGACTTGTGATCTTAAACGTTGGTTGTTTTTTTATGTCGCCGACAAAAATTATAAGTGTATAAACTTACCCTGTGTCTAAGGATCGATCCGCAGGCTTGGTGTATGTGTGGTACACAAGTGAAGCTTCCGGGAGAACGGGTTGCCATTCGTCCTCCCGCGCCAGTACTCCGCATAGGAGGAAGCAAATTAGGAGTATCCGCATTTCCTGCAAAATTACGATTTCTATAAATTGCAATACTAGTTTATATATTGGGTTAATCTAGCTCATTATGTCGGTATATTCAAACCAATGAATGTCATCTCAAATAATCGCGGTCCTAATTGAATTACTCGTCGATGCCCTATTTATTAGCGTGCATTGATATTTTTAAAGCAGATCAAAAACAGGTAGGATTTATTCAATACCATTCACATAGAGCTAAAAAGCCATTTTTCTAGGATATAAAAAAAAATCCTGAGACCTCTATTTTCAGATAATAATAATACAACTTTATTTAATTCCATACAGATCCAACAAGATGATAAATTAAAAATTGTATCGGTTCATTTGGAAAATTGTATATATCTTTTAAATAATTGTGAGTATATCCAAAATAGTATCTCAATATTACAATCGGTAAATAAAACTTGTCCAAGCTTTTAGATAATAGTTTAATAAACGTCAAGACAGTATACGTATATGGCGTATGCATGTGGGTGTCTCTTAGTATGTGTAATGATTTTATTGTTTTAATTTACTTTATAAGTATTACTATTGAAAAATATTAGCGTTCTGGACTTCTCCTACATATAAACTATAAGTGTACGAAATTTCACATTCCTCCGTCCGCGCAATTTTCGTAAAAAAGGCTCCAAAGTATTTCCGCTCTTTGTTAAACCTAAACAATTATTAATTGAATTAAAATTATTAAAATGTTCGTAAAAGTCTGAAAAGGTTTCACTTAGGTTTGTATAAATTGAAAACTTTACATTAAAACGAAAAACATGCCGCATGAACACCAGAAGTTTGCGCTCTGCCGCATATGTATTGTAAATACGTAAAAGTAATTACGTGTCGACTAACCGTAAAACTTTCTGCCAATTGTTAGTAAAAATAAAATATAAAAGTTTAAACACTAATGCGTCCAACATGGATTAATTAAATGTTAGAGTTGATTCGATTATGGAATCAATCGGTTGAAAAATTCAAAAAAATTGAGTGAGCAATGAAATACGAGTAGAACTGCTGATACCATTCAACTGTTTGAAAATAGAATTTCGCAAAGTCGTCCGAAACGAATTAATATTTTCATGGACCATATTTCTGATTATTGCAACTGCAATATGAATCAGGATGCCTCGTCTATCCAATGGAGGTCACTCATAATTATTTCCACGACGACTTAACTTGATTTATTTAAATTCATAGTGTTACCGGTAAACGTGTTTATTTTTATCCAATGTTTTCCGTTAGTATAATCCACTCACCATCTAAACCTAACTATTGTTAGTATGTCTGTATTGTATAAAACTTCGTATCACAGTTTTAGTTGCTACCTACTCCTCCGTAATGGTTTGACCGATTTTTATGAAATTTTGCATGTATGTATAATCGATAGATCTGAGAACAGGTTGTAAACTATTCTTCTTACAGGTAAGAGATAAGAATGGCCCACCCCAAAGTTTTTTTTAGTTTTTTTTTCTTTTTATTATGTGGCATCAAAAATACATACAACCCCTAATGGTCACCCTTCTGCCACCAACAAATTCCTATTAAAAAATACATTAATTTATATAGCAAAACGACGTTTGCGAAGTTAGATAGCGTCTGTATAAAACGTTATTTTATAGTCAACAGCTAACTCACTTTCTATAATGAATGCCCGGTAATGAGATATTCGTAAGTAGATTAAATATTGAGTTTGAGCGCACATATTTTGATTCATAATTAATTGGATTTGTATGGATAGATATTTCGAGATTTCGTCAATTCACCATTCATCAAAATCCACACATAGTCCGCCACCCTGGCCCACTCTATGCAGACTTCTCAGCTATGTAGGATTCTTCATGTTATTTTCGTTCACCGGAGTAATCGATAATTAATTTCTAATACGCACATAATAGAAAAAAATTAGTTGCGTGCCATATTTGAACAAAGCATTTTGAGCATAGTCCCTCAAACGTAAGAGGCCGAAACCTAAATGGAACTGTGATGGATTATAATAATGATAACTACAACCACAAATATTTACCAACATTAACATCTCTCTAAAATAATGATTTATCCGTTGAAACATTATGGGATAGGAGTGTGCATATTGGTAACCAAATTCGGTTGCGGCCGTATTGAAGTTGGATTAAAATTAAAGCTAATGATTTAAATTTTAATGTAGTAGGAAGGACATGACGTGGTGTGGATAAACCTGTGGTTGACATGAATAGGCGGATAAGTATCGATATGGAGGTAAAAGCGGTAGTACGTATAAGAAATGCATCCGCATAAGTTTCTAGTCGCCTCGCCTCGTTGACCGCGACCGATCCCGCTAATGTTATGCAATATTAATATCTATGAGCCAGCAGCAAAACCTACGTATATTTGCATATTAATACATTAATATATACTGAATTATTAACACGTTCATGGGTATAAATGTGTACTGATTAAGCTTACAATTTTGTTGTTTCATCATTTTTGTATAATTCCTTCAGTATTTCCTCAGATACGTGAGTGTGAGCTTTGCCTATTATTCAGTTGATTGTCCTGTACGGATAAATTTATTACGATATTTGCTTGAGACCAAGATACCCAGTTCTTATGGAAAAAATAAATGAAGGTCTTAAGTCTTCAGCCCAATGTATAGGGATGGCCTACGTGTTCCATGTAGTTCCGGTGTTTATTGGTAATGAATTAGTGGCTAGTTTAGGTGAAGAAATTTCTAAGATTAAATGCAGTGTTAAGACCTCCGACGACTCAATGTTTTTGTCCCCGAAACTTAAAATAATTTACGACATTTTCTACTAGTGATCCCATTCAACGACTGACGGCAGTCGAAATTGTTTAACTCAGGGGTTCCCAAAGTGTGCGCCGCAGCGCCCTGATTGGGCGCAGAAAGTAAAGAGGGGCGCCGTGAGTCGATCCTCTTTCATTATCCGAAACCATAAATATTCGCCTTGAAGGTAGGTACCTCCTATTTGAGCGCTTGCAACAATAAATAAAGAAAATTGCGTCGTGTATAAATGCATCATACATGAATAAGAAGTTACGTACTTAAGTACTTTAGACGTGCGCGTCGATAGGGCGCCGTGACAAAACACTAAAATTGGAACTCCGCCACGAGCTGAAAAAGATTGGGAACCCCTGGTTTAACTCGATCGATGGCTTACAATTGAGACGAGCCGTAAAAAACAAGGTAACAAACAATAATATACAAAACTATCACGGCTATGAAAAATAAAAAATTGCATCGGCAACTTTGAAAAACGATTTCAACGACGAGAAGGAATTGATAAAATAGAGGTTTTAATCTAATTGCTTTCCTGCAAAATGCACAATTTATAAATTGAATGTTTTGAATAAGTCAAAGAGCCGCTTGAAGATCACCCAAGCCCGAAGCAATCCATTAAAGTTGCTTGCTTGGATGTCGTTGAAAATACCGATAAACTTGTAGTCTGCCTTTTCGATCTTGTGATTGGTTCTAAATTAATTCTGCAAAGAGAATTCAAATAACAATAATTGCCGCTTAATTTTATTTCGTTGTAATGGTGAGGTTTTTAGACTATTGCAAATTAATTTCACTCTCATCTATGCAACAAATAAATAAAAATAATTTCATAAAAAAAAAATTGGAATGGCTGCTTATAATATTAAAATAACTGCTATTTACTTATTGTCTATGTATGTATACAAGGTACATATACCAAAACTATATTTTTTACAATTATTATTGTCTGTCTGTAAGTCTGTTTGTTCCGGCTAATCTCTGGAAGGACGGGACCAATTTTACGGAACTTTCACTTGAAGATGAGGTGGTGGTGGAGCATCATATAGGCCACGTTTTATCTTGGAATTCTCGCGGGGTTGAGAATTACGCAGAAAAAACCTTATGACACACTGATATTCACACGGGTAAAGTTGGAGTAACAGCAAGTGTACAATGAAATTGCCACTAGGATTTAGATCAATAATGTAAATTTCTGGGCATAGCAGTCATACCATCTCGCAGTTTTGTTTAATGTGCAAAAACTTATAATAAATTGTATATTGATGATGGGCATTTTGCTGTTGGCCCTAGCGGCCTTTACAGCTTCACGTGGACAGATATAATCTATATTAATAATTTCCTGACAGGGTACGCTAGACTCGATCGCAACCTTATCTGAATAATAAAACATTTAAAAAAAATTCGAGTCGACAACATATTTCCGAAAAATTCGTTTTAATGTCGATAATATAATAAATTCTAATGGTGCTGACGCCTAATGGTCGCCATATTGACTAATATAGCGAAACGTCACTGACACTGGATGACATCGTAGTGATTAACTTAAGCGTTACATTACAAAGAACTATGATGTATAAAATGAAACGTCTTGCCATCAACATAGAGTGAATCCACGTTATACTCTGTGGTACGTGTTTTTGTTGCCATAGTGTTTTACTTTGTTTACACTACACACGTCATGATGCCACATTTCACCCGAGCGAAGCCGGGCTTTCTTCTCGTAAATTATAATTTCTACTTTGTTTAGTTGAATTGAAAAATACCCAAAAAATACTTAATTGAGTATACCAACAATGGTGGTACGAATAGTTTTACCTATCTACCTTTCACATTTAGATTACTATCCTCCTTTAATCAACCGTACATTGTTTTTACGTGTTTCGGTTGCGGTTAGAGCCAGTGATAAGCTGCTCAGACTTCTTTCTTCGCCGGCGGTACGAGACTGATGTAATGAATTTGGAAATGTCCAA
The DNA here is from genome assembly GCA_018251795.1 of Perichares adela. Taxonomy (NCBI): domain Eukaryota; kingdom Metazoa; phylum Arthropoda; class Insecta; order Lepidoptera; family Hesperiidae; genus Perichares; species Perichares adela. The sequence goes on along the minus strand of DWPQ01000864.1, from coordinate 920 downwards.
TGCCATCAAATAGCCCGTCTGCTCTTTGGTTATCGACAATAAAAACAGACATTTCGATTCTCAACATTAATTTTAAGTTTTACCTAATACTGATTATATTCATAAACACAGTATTTAACATTAATAAACTGAAACCTATTTTAAATGAAAGGAAGGTTTAAATGTCACCATATATTACAGCAGTTACGGAAATGTTTAGTAATAACCGTTTTCATTATAAGTTGCAGAAGCAATCTCCCCAACTTTAATGCGCACGACATGTCCATGTACGCTTAAAATGCTTTAAATCATCAAACTGCACACTTTCTGTCTACAAACTCGTAACATTACTATCTCATAATATTGAAACTAAATGTTTACCTGGCGTTTAATATGCGGAATTAAACAAGCTCGTACCGGGCATGTTTACAACTGGTTCAGTCTATCCTAGCAGGGGACAATATTTCGTAAATATATCTTTATTAGAATCGTTATCAAATAGGTCGTTTGAAGAATTTGAAATTTGAACTATTGTCGTCACCTATTTAAAAATACGTGAAGTGAAAACTTTCAAATTTTTTATGAAAATTGCATGGACCGAGTTTGAAATTTCGCACACTTATAGTTTATATGTAGGAGAAGTGCAGAACGCTAATATTTTTCAATAATAATATTTATAAAGTATATTAAATCAATAAATTAAATATTACACTTACAAAGACACATCCACATGCAAACCCGATATACGCATACTGTTTTAACGTTTATTAAGCAAATGGCGGTTGTCAAAAAGGTTCAAATGAGATACTATTTTCTAATCACAATTATTCAAAAGATATTGTTTTATTATTATTATCTGAGAATAGAGGTCTCAAAATTACATTCTTATAATTTTTAATGACCACGCGATCTCTAGTATAGAATTTATTGAACTATATTAT
>DWPQ01000863.1:0-14151 GCA_018251795.1 Perichares adela | reverse complement strand
TGAGTTTTAAAGTGGGCGGTAGACGTAATATTTCTGAGAATCTTTAATTTAGATCAACAAGATGAGACCCCTGGTGACACGGATATGCGATCACCACCTACCATCCACGTGACCATCCATATAATTAAAAAGTATTATCACTCAAATACCAATTATATATAAGTTTTATGACGACTTTATAGGGACATATAATATTTCAAAGTACCTCACAATACAGTTCCCAGTAATTCATATGATTGCGTCATATCCGCGTTGGAATTGTTTTTAATAATAATAATCTTTCTACTAATGTCATTTATTTTTGTCAATAGCTGGCGAACTAGCAAATGCCAACTGATGGTAAGAGGTCACAGTCGTCCATGGACTTTCATAACAAGAAAAGAATCACTGAGCATTTGGGGTCTATGTAATCTTGAATAATAAAAAAATGTAGGCTCGGGAGGCTCAAAATAAGTGATAATTTAAACTAATTTAAGTTGAACTATTTAATATTGAAAATCTTTACCCTACTACTCAATAGATGGCGCTGTAAAGAATCCTGAATCACGCTAACGACTCTACGTTGTGATTCCTATAACTAGCCATAAGGATTCAGGTATTATATCAGCAACGTAATTTCTCTATCACACCATCAAGAAATTAAAGCTAGACAGACTTGCACCGTTACGTGACAAATTCATTTATCCCATAAAAAGTAATAATGTCAAAATTTCCTTTCTGAACGAATTCCTGAAGTCTCATCATTACAGGATGGATTCTTAAGGTGTACAATACCGCAGACGGTGCCTTTAAGTCGCTCGCAGCAGTCGCAGCTATTTTACGAAGAGGGTTCACCACCTCTCCGCTAGTAGTTCTCTGCTTAAGCATTCCAAGCTCGCCTCTGTCAGCGTGGAGCTGTTAGCCACTAGGGCCAACAGCAAAGTATCCATCAAAGACTCAAGGTGTTTTTATTCATTTATTTAAACTTTTTGCACCTTACTCAATGTAACGGTAACAAAGGCTGACTTAACGCTAAAAGCATTCTCTGCCAGTCTACTTTTAGGAAGTCTAGAGAAACAACGATTGCGGTGTTTCAATAAGATTCATCTAAAAGAGCAGAGAACAAATGGGATCTCGAAGATTTCTTCCTAATAACATAAATAAAGATCCTTCAATTTCTCATTAACCTCTGGTATGATGAAACTCGGGCGATTCTCTGAAAGTGTTTCGGTTGTAATGTCGGAGAGACTGTAATAAGCGGATCTTTCGCCGGCAACGCGTTAGTGGGTGCATGGGTAGTCCATGGGTAACGGTTGTGATGTATGTGTCATTATATTAGAGGAGTAATAAAGTACTATCCAACGAGAACGGTCGTTTAATTAGATCTCCCGAGCCGTATCCTTATATGGCGACCGTGGCCAGTGATCGTGCCGCGTATCGATTTACAATATGATGCGACTGAAGCCTCGTACATAACTAAGAAATGGGGGGACAAAAATCAAAAGAGCAAGAAGTAATTATTGCCCAGACGGGGGCCGGCAACTCTGCATCATCAGAACAGCTCCTGTGGCATGCAAGCTCTACGACATATATATTGATGACAATATGCGCTGTGCTATTTATCGTCGTTGTGGTCGTGTTGTTCCGTTACTACTGGAAATGCCAGGGCAAGTGGATGCGGCGTACTATCGAGACCCACGAACTTAGGAGAACCATCAGCCTGATGCGGCGACAGCAGCGAGAGCTAGTGGCTCCAGCCCTCCCGGTCTCACCTGTATAAAGTGAAGTAGTGTAGTGAAGTGTGTGAGTGTAGCGGTATGCAGGTATCGGTCATATAAATAGATCTTTTATGTAGCGGTAAAATCGAACATTTTATATTTTTTTTACTTTTTGTATAATATATTATTTTAATTTTTTGTTTATGGCTAGTGATGTAAAAGAAATATTTGAACAATTAAAATACATTAAAGACTATCTCACGAAGTTAGGCCCTAGTAGAAGGACAAGTGCTATTCAAGATAGTAAATTTAATGAAGCTAAATGTTTATACGATAAGTTTTGCGCGTTAAGTAATTATATTGAGTATCGAATTAAAAATAAAGAGATTAAAGATTCTGACGTTCAAATATTTCAGGCATTATTTAGTAATACTAAGTCGATATATGCTAAAATAGCTGACCTCTGTTCTCATAACATAGATACACAACACAGTATGACAAACACCATGGAAAAGTTCGAATTAAAAACAGCCATTTCTTTGTTACCGATTATGACGGGAGAAGAGAGTGTCACTAAACAATTAATTTCAAACATAGAAATGTATGAATCCATGATCGACGACAGTAGCAAGAAAATATTAATACAATTTGTTTTAAAATCCAGGCTTTCCGAGAGTGCCAAGTTACGAATGTCGTCTAATTATTCATCCGTTTCAGATCTCTTGAAGGACATGCGTAACATATTATTGACAAAAAAATCCGATACAGCTATACAAACGCAATTGCAACGTATACGACAAGATAGCATGACAATCGAGGAGTATGGTAAGCAAATAGAGCAATTATTCGTCGATTTGACTGTTTCTCAGGCCAGCGGAAACTCATCTTCATATCAGATTTTGAAGCCCATAAATGAGCGTATTGCAATAAAAAGATTTTCGGATGGGTTGCGAAACAGTCGTCTAAGTACTATTATTGCAGCTAGAAATTACACCTCCTTGAAGGACGCGATTCAAGGTGCACTCGATGAGAACCTCAGCAGCGGTGGCGAAGAGCGGTTGATGAGTTATCAACGTCACAGAGGTAGGTCTTATTTTACCAGAAGTAATTTCCAACATAATAATTCTCGAAATAATTTTTCTTCCCGTATTGCTCATAATAACAGAATATATAATCATGGTAATCGCGGTACAAATAGAATGCCTAATAATAATAGTTTTGGTTCACGGAACAATTTCCGCGGTAGGTTTCGTGGCCATACCGGGTTTCGTGGCCATACTCGGCAAAACCAAATAAACATTGCCGATACTGATAAAGGTAATAATAATTCTGAAACACAAGAATCGTCATCACCTTCTCGTGAAAATAATTGGTTTTTTCGTGCATGAACTTTTTTTTTCACAAAATATTAATTCGGTCACTTTAGGTGTAAACAATGAAGCGAAGAATTTGTTAGTTGATACCGGCGCGTCGCTCTCCGTAATTAGACAAGAGGTTTTAGGTAACCGGCACATTCCTTTCCATATTGATCGGATTAGAATAAGCGGAATAGGAGGACACGTGTATTGTGATGGGTTTGTTTATTTGAATTTAAATTATGGTAACCACGAGTTCCAACATAAATTTTATGTATTGAAAAACTTTTCATGTCGAACGGATGGAATTTTAGGACAAGATTTTTTAAGTAAATTCAACTGTATACTAGATTTCGAGAAAAATATTTTGACGATTAATCGGCACTTGCCTACTATTAATATACCTTTAAGAATGGGTAATCTTGGATATAATAATTATATGACTGTCCCACCTCGATGTGAGATTACATATTTCGTGCATACGAATATTGGAGAAGAATGTATTGTCTTACCTAAACAATTAAGTGATGGAGTATTCTTAGCATCAGTGTTAGTGTGTCCTAATGAGGGAAAAATTCCGTTAAAAATTTTAAATACTAGAGACAACGAAGTTAAACTAAGTTACTTTACACCAGATTTAGTTAGTTCAGATGATTATGTATTGTGTTCCTTTGAAAGCGCGAAATGTATGAACGCGGATCGTGTGAAGAAAATATTTTCAATTTTAAATTTTAAGCATTTAAATAAGGAGGAACAAGTTTCTATTGAAAATATATGCGCAAAGTATAATGATATATTTTTATTACCGGGTGACAAATTAAGTGTCACTAACGTGTATAAACAGTCTATTCCATTAAAGGAAAACGTGTCTCCGGTGTATACAAAACCTTATAGACTTCCCAGAAGTCAAAAGGGTGAGATTGATAAGCAGATTAGTGAAATGTTAGACAATGATATTATTGAAGAGTGTAAGAGCGAATGGTCGAGTCCCGTGTTGCTCGTCCCTAAAAAGAGTGATAGTAGTGGAAAGAAAAAATGGCGAGTTGTGGTTGACTATAGGAAGTTGAACAGTAATCTTCAGGATGACAAGTTCCCGTTACCTAACATCACTGAGATACTCGATTCTTTATCAGGTGCAATATATTTTAGCCATTTAGACCTCAGTCAAGGTTATTATCAATTAGAATTATGTCCAGAAAGTCGAAAATATACAGCCTTTACTACTAACAAACAATATCAGATGAAAAGACTGCCGATGGGTCTGAAAACCAGTCCCAGTGCTTTCAGTCGACTAATGACAGTGGCTATGTCTGGCTTACACTATGAGAAGTGCCTTATTTATCTGGATGACTTAATTTGTTTTGGAAGGAGTTTAGAATTACACAATAAAAATTTAATTGACATTTTTGACCGGTTGAGAAGTGTAAATTTAAAAATTAACCCCGAAAAGTGTAAATTCCTAACTAAACAATTATTATATTTGGGTCATATAGTTTCTGAAAAAGGTGTTTTGCCTGATCCTGAAAAGACACGAGTAATTCAGTGTTATCCTACACCAACGAATGCTGATGAAGTACGACGTTTTGTCGCTTTTGCAAACTACTACCGTAAATTTATTCCACATTTTGCCGAAATAACAATACCATTGAATAAACAGTGTAGAAAATTTTCTAAATTCGAATGGAATACGCAATGTGAAAATTCTTTTAGTACCCTTAAGCAATCTCTGGTCAACCCACCTATTTTACAATATCCGAATTTTGACGAGGAAAATGAATTCATTTTACAAACCGATGCTTCTGGTTCGGCTATAGGTTCCGTGCTATGCAACAAAAATAATTTACCAATTGCATATGCGAGCCGTTCCTTGAATAAATCAGAATTAAACTATCCGACTATAGAAAAAGAACTTTTAGCTATAGTCTGGTCAGTAAAATATTTTAGACCTTATTTATTTGGCAAAAAATTTACTATTAAAACTGACCACAAGCCGTTAATCTATCTATTTAGTATCAACAATCCATCCAGTAGGTTATTAAAATTTCGATTAATCTTAGATGAATATGATTACGTGATACAGTATGTTAAAGGTTCGAGCAATGTAGCTGCAGACGCATTGTCTCGTATTCTTATAACATCTGACGAATTGAAAAACATGAGTGTGGACGTTCTTAATGTTATGACTCGACGAATGGCGAAAAGTAGTAACAATTCGAGTGATTCCGTGGTCAACAGGAGTGATGATGTTCGGACTGATCAACCGAATGTCGTTGAAATACTTGAAAAACCAAGGAATTGCGTTGAATTAATTATTTCTGACTATAAAATTAAGAAAAACGTGTGTTATAAGCAATTTAATGATTTTATTTACGTTCCATCTAAAATGACAATTTTTATACACCCATTTTCTCGATCATGTTTGACGCGAGACGCTTTCGTGAGAGATTTGGATGCTATGTGTAATAAAATGTCGATAAATGAAGTTTATATTGTTAAATGTGAAGAGAATAAAGAAGTAATAAAGAGGTTAACTAAGTATTTTAGGAACCGTACCGGTCCACGAATTTATATTTTAGCAAGGGTTATAAGAGTAAATGACGAAGATGATAAAAGAGTAATTCTCAATGATTTTCATTTGCTTCCGAGTAGTGGGCATGCAGGAATACGACGCATGGTCAGTAATATTAAAAAATATTACTTTTGGCCTAATATCATTAAAGACGTGGCATCATTTGTAAAAAGATGTGATAAGTGCCAAAAACAAAAGCACTCGTTACACACTAAGCAGCCTATGGTAATTACTACCACAGCGCAGTCGGCTTTCGATAAGATTTTTTTAGATATAGTTGGGCCCTTAGATAAGGATTATTATAATTATACTTATATATTAACTCTTCAGTGCGAGTTAACTAAATATGTAGAAGCATATCCATTAGTTAGTAAGGATAGTGTTAGTGTAGCACGCGCCCTCGTTGACAATTTCGTTCTCAGATACGGCATCCCAAGGGAGATAGCGACCGACAGAGGAGCGGAGTTCATATCCAGCACCATGTCACAGGTATGTAAGCTATTAAATATAAAACAAACCTTATGTTGTTCCTATCATCATGAATCAATTGGCGCACTCGAGAACTCTCATAAGTCTTTAAATGCATTTTTAAGAATTCAGACTGATAATAATTCTAGAAATTGGAGTTATTGGATTCCATATTGGTGTTTCTCGTACAATACCTCTGTGCACTCGTCTACTAATTACACACCGTATGAATTAGTATTTGGAAAACGTTGTAATATCCCTTCTAATCTACAAAATTGTACTGTTGTTGAACCATTGTATAACGTCGAAAATTATGCTTGTGAATTAAAATTTAGATTACAGAAAGCCCAATATGAAGCGAGAAATAATTTAATGAAGTCTAAAAATATAAGAAAATGTAAATTTGATGAATATTTAAAACCAATTATATACAAAAAAGATGATATGTTGTTAGTACGAAATGAAATTGGAAATAAGTTTAGCGATGTGTATTGCGGACCTTATAAAGTAATAGAAGATTTAGAACCGAATGTAAAAATATTGCGAAACAATAAAGAGGAAATTATTCATAAGAATAGAACGAAGTTGTGTGCATCTTAAAAAAATGCTAATTGTAATTTGATTTTTTTTTCTATTTTGTTGGGACGAGTGATGTTTGTGTCATTATATTAGAAGAGTAATAAAGTACTATCCAACGAGAACGGTCGTTTAAATAGATCTCCTGAGCCGTATCCTTATAACGTTACATTATGTAGTATAGTAATGAAGATGAATCCGGATTTAAACAGATAGCGAGTCGAACGAGTTTAATGTGTATGTTGGTGCGGTTCAGGAGGAGGACATGGCGGGCCGCACGCTGGCGCTGCCGGCCGCGGCGGCGTTCGTGGCGGCCACGGCCTCCGTGCCGCCCCCCTACATGCACCAGGACCACATGTACAACTTTCTAGGTTCGTTGCACTTCAAATATTACTACACGTACGATGAAATGTAATGATACTTCGGTTCGGTTTTAAAATTAGATCGGCCGTCTATACGTAGAAAAGAAATGTAGGCGCTTCGCTAGCCGGTGATAGCGACACGCGATCGATACCCCTAACGTCCGAGGACCTCCCCGTGAAACTATTGCAGTAGTGATCGAGCCCGCCAGTGTGACAGGTTCCGTTGTGTCCAGACGCCGGCGCGGAGTACTATTTGAACCACGTGAAGAAGACCGGCCGCAAGGACATCGCGCCCGAGGACCTCACGGAGAAGTTCGAGATGGGAGCCAACACGTTCTCCATCGAGCTCGGGGAGCCCATCCGCCTGCCGCTGCGGCTGCCCGACGCGCCGGCCGGGGTCGGTCGCTCTCCTGCACGCGATAGGCGAAGTTACCGCGCTTTCACTAACCTTAACGTCGATAATGAAACGTTCTCATGTTATGTCGCAGGAAGGTGGAGAGGAGGAAGGCGGGGACCAGGACGAGACTGGGGAGGAGCTGGAGGAGGAGGAGAAGGAGGAACCCATGAAGCGTAAGTTTTTAATGGACAGGCCGTGTCGTTCTTCGAGACCGGGATCCGGTGCGCCTACCTCTCCGTGGACGGGTTTCGGCCTACGTCCACATTACTACCGACCGAAACCTCTCGACGTTCACCCGACGCACATCTCTGGTGTTTAATCTGCGCCCTGAGCGACGGTGATATCGAGTTCAGCCGGATGGTCGATTTGCAGAGATAAAGGACGCGCTGTTCAAGCAGTGGTACGACACCAGCAAGCCCAACTCCGTGTCGCTTCTGGTGGGCGACTACCACCAGCTGGGCGTGTGGCAGGCGCCGGGCGGCCGGGTGGTGGCGTTCGACGCGGCGCCGACCCTCGCCAAGGGGCAGCTCACGTCGCAGAGGATACAGAAGGGTGAGAACCGTAGGATATGGTGTCGGGGGCGTCACGGCGTCGGGTGTGATATTACTGAACCGTGTGTACGAACCGACTGCAGGTGACGAACTACGGCTGCAGCGGATCAAGGACGAGATGGCGGGCGAGGGCGGCGACGAGCCCGAGGAGGAGGACGAGGAGGCCGGCGGCGGTCAGTAGACACACACGCGTACACCCGCGGATACGTGCAGAGCGGCCAGCGGACCGACACTGACGTATGTGTGTGCGCAGAGGGCGAGGCGCAGCCCGAGCCGGAGCCGCAGTACGTGCCGCCGGAGTCGTGCCCTGCGCTCATGGTGTTCGCCAGTCCGCAGGAGTTCATCGACAAGCTGAGTGAGTAGATCGGACGGCGACGCGGGGTCTACGCGCGTGTGAGGGGTGACTTGTGACTTGTGACGTACGTATGTTGCGTGTGCAGCGCTGCAGGGCCGGCTCGACCCGAAGCAGTGCCTGGCGCCGTACAAGCTGTACCCGGTGACTGTGCGCAACGAGCTGACGTCGGTGGTACGCGAGCGCAAGCCGCCCGCCGGGAAGCAGGCGGACGAGGAGGGCGCCGCCGGGGACGAGGAGGGTGAGGACCTTTTCTAGCGACGTACGTGACGGAACGCGTCTCCGAGCAGCGACCGCTGTACTGAGTGTGCGGGTGTGTGTGTGTGTAGAGGAGGAGGCGCTGATCGATCCGCTGGAGGAGGAGGCGATGGGGCCTCAGTTCACGCGGCTGGGGCGCGCCAGTGCGTCGCTGCGGGGCCGCGTCGCACAGAACGAGAACTACTTCCTGGACCACCCCAACAGGGACAACCAGGTGACCGTCGACCGACCGGCGCGTCCGGCGGCCAGCGAGCAGTGCGCGCAGCACCCAGCGGTGTAATTACAGTGTTGTGACGTATGTGCGACAGGACGCCGCCAACGCCGTGATGGGCATCGTGGTGGAGCACATCGAGCCGTACGTGTACTGGAAGCCGACGCTGATCGACGCCATCCTCAAGTACGGTGACCGGCTGTACACGGCGTCGCTGTCGAGCGCCGCCGCGCCGCCCGCCCTGCGCCCCGCCGAGCTGGTGCACGAGTTCCACGTGACCACGTTCAACGTGAGCACCGCGTCGCATCACCGACGTCGCGTGTCACGCGACCGACGTGAAGTAGCATGACGTAACCGGGTGGTGTCATCGACAGGTGAGGCTGGAGATCGAGGAGGACGCGGTGACGGGCGACCTGAAGGCGGGCGAGACGGGCGCCGTGCTCAACTTGCGGCGGGCGCTCGCCAGGTTCTTCGAATCGGTCAGCTGTGGTTCCTTTTAACCTTGCCGATGGTGAAATTTCAATACAATTGAATAAATATTGTTTGGGTCGGTGCAGAACAAGTATGGCGTGCTGTGCGCCAAGGGATACTGCGTGGGCGTGTGGCGCGCGGCCGACGACAAGGCGCTGGTGCTGTGGGAGCCGCACGCGGCGGGGCCCACGGGACGCGCGTCCCCCGGCGGGGCCGCGGCCGCCGTCCTCGTGTCCACGGTGGACCAGCTGGCCGAGGTGTTCCGCGACAACGTGGCGCTGCTGGCGCGCCCTGGCACCAACCGGTACGGTCCCGCACCGACCGCGTCGGTACGGTCGGAACGTCGCCCCGGCATGTACGTACCCGTGATCGATTTGCAGATTCTCGATATCGGCCGTGAAGGTGTTCTGGGAGCTGTCGAAGGCGCCGGGCGCGGTGACCCCCCAGGGGGCCGTACCGGACGAGGGGTACGAGTGGAAGGTGCTGACGGGGTACGTGGAGACGGCGCGGGGCAGGACCATCCTCCGCGGCACGCGCCCCCCCGACCTGGTGAAGTTCACGCGCGACGCGCTGCTGCAGTCGGCGTGCGGCGCCATCGTGGCGGCGTGCATGTCGCACGTGCGGCGGCCGCACCTGTGGAGCCGGCGCACGGTGGACGAGGTAGTGGCGGCCTCGTGCCAGCTGTTCGCGGGCTCGCTGCAGACGCTCGGCTACGAGTTCCGGCCCGGCGAGGACGTGCTGTTGCCGCTCCAGGTATCTAACGTTTCCGATACCATACGACACAAAACTAACCTTATGTCCTCGATCAATCGGTAAAACAATATTATCATTTTAATAGTGAATGAACATGCTACGTCCGTAACTTTACGTACTTTACGTAGGTCCGTACGTAAAATAATGATGAAGGTTGACGTTTGTAAGTAAAGTAAACGATTGTGAGTAGAGTCACATGACACGTATAACTTGCGAGTGGGACCGTTCAGGTGTTGAAGCGGTTCGTGCTGGGCGTCAACTACGTGCGGTACGATCTGCAGCAGGTGTACACCGGCAAGCTGGAGCAGAAGACTCCCACCGAGATGACAGTCAGGTGAGTGCGTCGCGCGCTCCCCCCGCGGAACGATGTCACTAGTGTTGGGGCGCTCGGCCCCGTACCCCTGTTTTAATCCCCAAGGTGCTCATTCGCGACGGGAGGCTCCTTCTATAATGAACCGTGACAATAATAATCAAACACGAGACTTTTCATGTTGGCCGCTGGAAATACCTTTCGTGTGGTCGAAATCAGTCTGTCCATAATTGGGCGTGTACCCGACGTGGTGTACGACGTCACAATTATAAATTGAGGAGGCCACGAGTACGTAACGTTACCTGGACGTCGACAGATGCGCGCTGGAGCGGTTCTTCGAGTCGCACACGCACGGCATCCTGTGGTCGGTGCCGCACGCGGTGGCCGTGTGGCGCGTGCAGGGCTCGCCCTCCTACTACATGATGGAGCCGCACGCTTGCGGGCCCACCGGCCTGCGGGTGGACGCGCAGGACGACGGTGCCGCGTGCGTGCTCACCTTCACGTCCGCCAAGCTGATGGCGTTCGCGTGAGTGGATCGTCCGTCGCACGTCGCCCTCCGTCGGCCCGCGACTGACCCGCGCGTCCGCCTCCCTCGACAGGTACCTGCAGAACGTGCCGGTGACTGAGCGGCCGAAGCACGACTTCCAGCTTTACTCGATCTGCGTCAACGTGCAGCCCATCAGGAAGCTCGGCGGCGTGGACCCGCCTCTGGTGAAGGCGCCGCCCGGAGTCAACTTGGTGCCGGCCACTAGCAAGGTGACGCGTCGCGCTCGTCGCATCGTCTAGCGTTCAGTGCTATCGTCCGATACTAACGGTCGGTGGCGCGCAGGTGGGCGTGGACGGACGCAAGCGGCGCGCGGACGAGGCCGAGCGGAAGCACCCGCCGGGTGGCGCCACGTGCGGGGACGCGCAGCGCGCCGCCGACGCGCGCGACAAGGAGGACGGGAAGCTCAAGGGTACGGCGCGGTCTGGCGCCTCGTTCGTCTCGGGAACTCGATCTGCGATACGTTCTCGCTTCCTACATTTGGCGCGTTAACGATAATCGAGTTACTCGTTGGGCCGGGCCGGCGTCGCCATTCAGTCGCGGCCGGCATCTAACGATAACGGAGCCACAGACGGTAGAGTTCCCGCGAAGGGCGGGGACGGTCGACTAGCGGCACGCGGAACGTCGGTTGATGCAGCGGTCTGTCGGTTCCGCAGGGCAGCGGAACACGTCCGGCTGGCTCGTGCTGAACGACGGCACGCAGTTCCTGTCCGCGCACCACTCGATGGCCTGCAGGAGATTCCCGTTCGCCTCCCGTGGATACCAGGTACCTCGGCCGACCGACTCCCGTCCCGTCGCGGCGCCGCCGGTTCTCCGACTCTTAAGCGGATGCACGTGGAAGCATTTGACGGTCGATTCTCGAACTAGCGAGGGAAGGGAGAAGCGGTCCCTCGTGCAGGCGGGAGGATGACGCGCGGTAGTCGGTAGTTACAGTAGCAGCGGTGTGTCAGGAACGTAGTGTGTGTCTGTTGCGGCGGCAGGCGCTGGCGTGCTCGGTGATGGCGGTGGCGATGTCGCGCGTGGAGGACGTGTGCCGCTGGTGCTCCACGACGCTGGACCAGGTGCTGGACGGCGGCGACCAGCTCTACCAGGACAGCTACCTGCACTTCCGACCCAAGAATAAGATTCTGTCGATCCAGCAGGTGAGACGTGTATCACTGGTAACATTGGTAAAAATGTGGTGGGTGATTGACCTCAAAATTGATAGACAGAGAGCAGGCACGGCGTACAATTTAAGTGGAGTCGGCGGTGGACGACATGACCGCCTCATATCACTATCGCAACCGCTCGTCGGTGGTTAATTGTTGCGCTAACACGAATCACAGTCTCTTCTCGGGGTCGGCCTCTGGGTCGGGTCGGAAGGTGACAGGCTACGTGTTAGAGCCAAAAAAAAAAATGTGGTCTTCGAAGAATCGTAAAGAGTCGATCGGCCGGGCCACTGACTGACATTAAGAAGGCATCCAACGAATTGAAACGAAAGAGCTCACTGTGTAAACGTGTTCACTGCCCCCGTTCAGGTCCTGCGCAAGTTCTACACGCCAGGCAACTGCGTCTGCCGCGTGGTGGTGTACCGGCCGCGGCAGAAGGGCATCGTGGACACCGACCTACTCGAGAAGGTGACCGCCGTCCGCCCGCTCCACCCGCTCCACCCGCCTCGCACAAACAACACGCGTAACGTAACGTACGAACGAACGGTTTCAGCTGTCGGAGTTCTTCCGGGAGGAGAAGTGCGGAGTGTTCCTCGCCGGGCGCGGAGACTTCGCCGTGGCGTTGTTCAGGACCCCTCGAGGTAGGCGACGCGACGCGGACGAGGACCGCCGCGGTCGAGCGGTCGGGCCGGCCAATGACGTGTGCGATTGTCGACAGGGTACTACATGTTCGACGCGGCGGACCGCGACCGGTACGGGCGGGCCGTGGCGCCGCCGTGCGTGGGCCGCGCGCGCGCCTGCTTCTCGCAGTACCCGAACGTGAGTCTATGGTGTCGCCGTGTCGCCGCCCTCCTACTTAAATTAAACGTAGTGTTTCGGTTGCGGCGCCGGACGACCGGTGACCGGTATAATGCACGATTTTTCGAGGTGAAGTGTGGCACGTGACACGTGAAACGTGTTCGGCCAAACGGTGATTAAATTTTCCGAAGGAAACAGAGTAGCACGCGTAGAATAGTCGAGGTAGGCGAGAGGGACGGTCGGTGATGTTTCGTTGTCGAGCGACAGGTGCAGACGCTGGCCGAGAAGCTGGGCCCCAACATCCCGCCGGTGATGCGCGCGGACGAGGACGCGGACTCGAAGCAGGTGAAGGTGCTGGCGGATCGCAGCGGACAGGGCAGCGACGTGACGCAGGTGAGGTCGGGCGACGAGTCGAAGGAGGTGCACTTCGAGGAGCCCGCGCCGTTCGCCATCTACGGCATGGACGTGACGAGCCTGCGCCGCCTCAACCAGTTCGAGCAGTGAGTGTTGTACTGTCGGTGACCACATTTCGTCAACTAAATTGTAAGTTGTTGGTAATTTTATAATAAAATGTTAACAAGTACATCGCTCTTTTATTCGTGTACCGCCGGACGGACCGACGTCGCATTGGGTCGATGTACATGCGTGTACTTATATGTAAACGCACCGTACTCGTATCACACGAGTTGTCTATGATTACTCACCTAAATAACGAGCGACGAACAGAACCTCGGTTCTACGTTCGTATACTGACAACGACCACCCGAATGAGCGTATTGCCTATAGCATATCTATATATATCTATGGCATAGAGTATCACATCAGTGATTCTGCATATGCAATATACTCTAGTACCAGGCTGTACTCGGTAGACCAACAGTTCAAATAGTTCAAACATCGAACTTGGTTGTCACCTTTATATTCGCAGCTATCTCCGACATTAAACATGTTGATGTGCATCTGGATTGAGGGCAGACTTTAGTTCTTGGTGTTGCGAATTTAAATTTACAGAGGATTTAGTTAAAATTAGTTAAAACTAGCTGTGCCCGCGGCTTCGCCCGCGTAGAAATCAGTGTGTCACAATTTTTTTCCCGCGGAAACCCCGGTTCCATAACTATATCTTCCAGACACATTCCCATCGAAAACGGTTTAGACGTTCCGAAAGCATTTTTAAAATTATAAAATATACAGATGTGCCCACGGGTCTGCCCGCGTGGAAATCAGTGTATCGCAAAGATTTTCCAACGTAAATCGGAATCCCGCGGGATTTCTAAGATAAAAAATAGCCTAAATTACTCCATGTTACATCAGCTATCTTTCAGTGAAAGTCC
>DWPQ01000862.1:0-14160 GCA_018251795.1 Perichares adela | reverse complement strand
ACTTTACATACCTTCGAGAACCTTATGGAGAACTACTGGTTTTATCACGATGTTTTCCTTCACCGAATCAAGCTATAAATCACTACTAACATGAACATAACTTAGATCTAGCTTACCACCAACAGGGTTTCACCACTAATCCATGTCTAAGGCTACTATACGTTTGTAACTTGATGATGATCAAACAAAGAAATACATTTTTGAAAGTATTGAAAGTTTAGCAAAACATTTCGGTCTAAACCTTTACAGTTTTGAAATTTTTCGATGTTATACCTGAGCATAGCATCATGATGGTTCATGTCCTTGCCATCCTTAAGCCAGGTGATAGTCTTAACGGGGTTGCCTTCGTATCTGCAAGTGAAAACAGCTGGGCGTCCGAAGTCCACGGTTTGGGTTGCTGGTTCTACGGTCGCTTTCAAAGGTGCAGTTACAGTCAACACAGTTTCAACAGATTCACCTGCGAATGTAAATAAGGGTAATGAGTTACTTTTATAATACTTAAGTAAGAAAATTTTATGTCAATTGACGTTTACGAAAATTCTTTCTCAACCCGCCTTTGAACATAAATTTCGGTCCTACGTCTCGATAAACAATGAACGGTTAACTTCCACTCAAAGGGTTTTTATTTTAGACTTGTCGTCTTAGTTTAGTTATGATTGTGTTGTCGTTGTCCTTAAGATTGTGCTTTTGTCTCTCAACTGTCATAAGGGTGATTTTACAATTAAAACTAATGTAAGTTAAGTTACGTATATGCCAATAAAATTTCCAGGGCTTACCTCCAACAGAATTATTGACAACGCACAGATATTTTCCAGAGTCCTCGACTTTAGCCTCTTTAATGATAAGGGTGCCAGACACTTGTTTTACTCGGTCATTGAGAGTCACTGGTTGCTTCCTTGCTGTGCCGTCGATAAATTTGTACCATCTGTAACAATAGAGAAACCGTTTAAAACGAAATTCGCATTCACTACACTCTGTTTTTGTATTTGATTAAAAGAAGAAGGAAATCAAACCCTATCTTTTATAAAAACGCACTTTCTGGTCGCAAAATATAGGATTATTGAACTCAAAACGCGTTAAAACTTATAAATAACAAACTCACTCCACGTAACAAGGCCAATTTTAGTTTAATTTTAAGAGGAAATTTTTTGTGAATATTTTTTTTAACAGGAATTACAGGATATACATGAGAAGATTTATTATGTTTAGAAGACTACGATTAAAAGCCGAACAAAATATAAGCATTAGCCCACAGATAACTTATTATGACGAGTCGTTAATGCCCACGGGATTCGAAACTAGTCTAAAGATAAGCGGTTTCATTTAAAATGTTCACCCTTTGTAATGGGAAACAATCCTGTGATATTCGTAAGATCAATGAAGCACAAAG
Source organism: Perichares adela (assembly GCA_018251795.1). NCBI lineage: Eukaryota > Metazoa > Arthropoda > Insecta > Lepidoptera > Hesperiidae > Perichares > Perichares adela. The sequence continues at coordinate 12,770 of DWPQ01000862.1, read as the reverse complement.
TAAAGATTAAAGCGTCCAAAAAAGCAAGAACACCCTGCGACTTACCAGGAGGTGTCTACTCCGCTCAATCGATACTTTGGCTGAGGACCCTAAAAGGGCGCGCGGCCGGCCGCGGTTCATCACGCCTTCTAGTCACGCGTGGGCGAGGCGCCCGCCGCAACAGACTGCAATAACAACGCATATCAATACATTGGGATGGCATGGTGTCGCTACGTGAAAGATGAAAGCGTGAGATGCCGTCGGCCGGCCGTGATCGCGCAAGGACCGTACCTTGTTATGGGTGCGGGAAATGCTTGAACTTCACAGAGAAGCGCGAGATTCTCGCTGTCCCGTCCTACTTGACGGTTCAGACCGTCTCCGGTTACCTTCGGCCCGGTCCTACCCGTTGGTTCTGGAACGTAAACCGATCGTGACCGACTGTTACGCCTATCACTCACCGAAATATGGGCACTGGGAAAGCGGAAACTTGACATGTCAAGTATGCAACTTCACTCTGAGGTACGAAGAACACTTCCCAACCTTCGAAGTGCTTAGTGGAATCTTTTCTAGGAGCAATTTTATTAGTTGGTTCTGTAAATTCAGAGAAGAATACACTCGTAAAGTAAGGAGTGGTAGACTTGATGTCATGTAGATGAAGAATATTTCTATCCTTTCCAGTAAAGTATCAGTATATTACAAAAGCGTGGATATTCACCACCGAAACTTAAAATCTCGACTAGACTTTACTACCTATTTAATTAAATATAGACTCACCTGAAAATAGGTGGGGGATAGCCGGCTACTTCACAAGTGAGGAAAACTGATTCAACGACTGAGGCTAAAAATATTTCACCACCCTCAAATTTTCGGACTTTGTCGCTTCGCGGAGCTATTTTATTTGTCGGCTCTGTAATATACGTGAAGAAATACGATCAACGCACCTTGATACTGGCACAGGAAATCCTTGCGCGGGGCATACTAGCGCTAACGACGTGTTACGAGAGTAATGAACAGCAGCTTTTGGTGTTGAAGTTATACTGGGTGCAGCGCTTGCAATTGGTTCTGAAGAAACGGTTACTTTGTTAGATGTTTTCAAAAATTTATTTTGAACCGTGGAAAAACAATTTATTGCTCTTTCAAATGTGTGCTACTAGTACCAGAAACCAATTACATATTCTCTCGTCAACTACGAATTAGTTCTTAAATCTAAAATTATTAACTTGCCTGAATAAAGGAACAGGAAAAGCTTGAGCTTGACACAAAAGTCCAAAGCTTTGATCAACAGTGCGTATAAAGGTGCTACTACGAGCATCCGTAGAGAAAGTGGGAGCTTTGAATCCAATGGGCTCTGCAGTTGAAAACGTACAATATTATTATTAATGTAAGAGTTATATAATGTCATGTAATATTGGACTTGCCTGAAAACCGGGGCGGGAAAACTTTGAGCTTGGCAAAGTAGAGTGAAGCTCTGTCCAACGCGTTTCCTAAATATGCTTCCGAACGATTCAGACGAAAATGTCGGAGACTTAGCACCAACAGGTTCTACAAAATTTTAATCAACGATCATAAAACACATTTCATATTTCTTAACTTGCCTGAAGATAGGTACAGGAAAAGCTTGAGCTTGACACAGTAGTGCAAAACTTTGACTTTGATGTCTCTTTATGGAAGAAAGTGCTGACTCAGTCGAAAAAGTAGGAGCCTTTGATCCAACGGGCTCTGTAGACATACAAGGTTGGTAATTGTATTAATTTAATATTTGTAACGATTTAACATTTCTCCAGGAGATTTTTAACATTATACTAGAAATAGTTTGATCTAACCTAGGTAACAAAGTTATCAAGCCATCATAATATACTGATACTTTAACTTATAAATTAAAATAGGAACTCTCATATAACTTGCCTGAAAATTGGTATAGGAAAAGCCTGGGCTTGGCACAGCATTGAAAAACTTTGATCCTTATGCCTCGTTACAGCCGACGACGTTAAGTCAGTTGGGAAGGTCGGTGGCTTGGAACCCACAGGTTCTGTGCAACGAAAATAAATCAGGTTTCAGACTACTCAACGATACATTGACTTACCTAAAAATCGGTACAGGAGACGCTTGCGCTTGACAGAGTAATGCAAAATTTTGTCCCGTTTCCCTAACAAAAATACTGCCCTTGGAGTCCGTAGAAAAAGTGGGGGCTTTCGCTCCGACAGGTTCTAGAATTAAAATGATCTAAAGGTCAAGGTTGTGAACCCACCTGAACATCGGTTGAGGATACCCTTGCGCTTGACAAAGCATAGAACCGCCCGAATGTTCTTGGATATTATAATTGTAAGACGATGCGGTTGTTGGGAATGCAGGGGCTCTGGCAGTTACTGGTTCTGGATTTAAAAGAAACGAATGGACAACGTTAAGAAACACTCACTTGAACACCGGAGAAGGGTGAGCCTGGGCCTGACACAAGAGGACAATAGCTTGTTCCGCAACTTTGGTAAGCGTCGTGCTTTTGAATTCCAAGGAAAACGACGGAGCTTTCGATCCTATAGGTTCTGTCAGAATTATGTTATTGAAATTAATTAACAGTAGAGAATGATTCCGCTTACCTGAACAACGGGACAGGAAATGCTTGAGCTTGACATAAGAGTGAAAAATCTTGCCCAGTTTTACGAACTATTCCCGAGAATTGGACGTCACTAGAGAACGTAGGAGATTTAAAGCCAACGGGTTCTATAATTAAAAATAAATTTATTTTATTCACCTGAACGAGGGTACAGGAAAAGCCTGAGCTGGACAGAGAAGGTTCAAGCTCTGATTGACGCTCCTTACGTACCAAGAAAACTTATTATCAGTAGAAAAGGTGGGCGATTTTGATCCGATGGGCTCTAAAATTTAATATAGAAATATATAATTATTGTGTGAATGATCGGGAGGATAGATACCTGTAAACTGGAATAGGATATCCCTGAGCTCGACAGAGTAAAGCTAAGTTATTTCTCATTGGTCTGCTAATGAACCATGCTAGTTTATCGTCAGTTGAAAACACAGGCGGCTTGGAACCAATGGGCTCTGAAAATGTTATATACATGAGTAGATTTACTATGATTCCTCACCTAAATACAGGAACAGGAAACCCTTGTGCTGGACATAAAAGTGCAAAGTCCTGAGCAGAGGAAATTTCAAACCATTGCAGTTTGGAACCACTTGAAAATGAAGGACTTTTGGAGCCAATCGGTTCTAAAACACGCAACATCATTAGAAAATATGAATGTGGGAATAGGTTACCCTGATTCTGAGCGATTTTAAAGAACCTTCAAGTAACTGTAGAAGAATTAACCTTGTTATAAATATTACTGATTGAAAACTCACCTAAACACAGGAACGGGATACGCTTGTGCCAAGCAAAGTAATGTTATACTGGATTCCATTGCAAACTCCACGAATTCAATCGTTTTTGTGGGGACTTTCGGTGGAGCACTATTAATGGGCTCTAAAAATACAATTGACTTAATAGTATTACCTGGACAGTGGCACTGGAAATGCTTGAGCGGGGCATAGTAATGTAACGCTCGCGTTAATTAATGTACTGAAGCCTCTTACGCTATCCAGGGTGGGAAACTTCGGAGGCACTCTTCCTACGGGCTCTAAACATAAATCTTATTTACGATAAATGTATTTAAACCATTTACGGTAAAATTTACCTGAATATTGGAACGGGAAAAGCTTGGGCCATACAAAGCAAAGTGACGGTGTTATTCGCAGATATTTCAGTTATATCAATCATTTTGGACGCTACTTTTGGCGCTGCGCTGCCCATAGGTTCTATGGAAAAAAACGTGATGTTACAGAATATGAAATTTGTGGGTATACCTGTAAACGGGGACGGGAAAAGCTTGTGCAGGACACAGCATTGTGATGCTGTCGCCGCCCATAGCGTCAAATGCTCGACTTTTATCAGTACTTGTAAATTTAGGCGAAACACGTCCGACAGGTTCTATGAATAAACGTATTTTATGTGACTAATTTAAAATGTTCAGGGTTGAAAGATTTACCTGAATAGTGGGACCGGGAACGCCTGTGCCGGACATAATATCGTCAAACTGCTATTAAGCATAGCGCTGAAACTTCTTGAGCTATCCATCGAAGGGAATTTAGGCGAGACTCGTCCTACTGGCTCTAAGAACATAACAGTAATATACTTATAAACGGATGTACCTGAATAATGGAGTTGGAAAAGCCTGTGCCGGACATAGCATCGTTACGCACGTGTTCGAGGTAAAGGTAAAACTGCGCCCAGTTTCCATCGACGGGAATTTCGGTGACACTTTGCCCATCGGTTCTGTTTACGGAAATTAGTGAATGGTCATTTCAAAACGATCACATCACAACATTCTTCGGTACGTCGAGGTTTTATATGTATTTTAATGTATTTATGTATAGGACATTAAACTCTTACCTAAACATTGGGGCTGGAAATGCTTGAGCGGGACATAAGAGCGACAAACTCTGATTGCTATCGAAATTGAAAAGTCTGCTTTTTTCTAAAGTTGGAAACTTTGGTGACACTTTTCCCATAGGCTCTGAAGCAAATTATTTGTATTCATAACTCAGTAAACAATTTATGTGTGATAATAAACATTAAAAATAAAAAAAGGAATGTTCAAGCTTTGAATAATATGAAATACCTGAAGAGTGGAACTGGGAACGCTTGTGCAGGGCATTGTAATGCGTATGAATGATTTTTCTTCATTCCGATCATAGTACTCATTACAACAGATGCAAATTTTGGAGGTACGCGGCCGACTGGCTCTATAGGTGTAATGAAAATAAAGGCGTCAGTTAACATTTACCTGAATAATGGGACTGGGAATGCTTGCGCAGGGCATTGTAATGCATACGAATGATTTTTCTTGACTCCCATCATGGTACCCATTAATACGGACGCAAATTTTGGAGGTACACGCCCGACTGGCTCTAAATATGCAATCAAAATAAAAGTGTCATTCGATCAGTCGTCATTCGGTCAGTGTCATGTCGACAATTACCTGAATAATGGGACTGGGAACGCTTGGGCGGGGCACTGTAACGCGTAAGAATCGTTTTTCTTAACCTCGAACATGGTGCCAGTTAAAACGGTTGCAAACTTGGGTGGTACGCGGCCGACAGGTTCTAAAAGTACGTTTAAGAGTAAAGTGATAATCGGTAATCGGCACATTACCTGAACACGGGGACGGGAAATGCCTGCGCTGGGCATAGCAAAGTAAACGCAGAATCCATTTTGGCTACAAACATCATGCCCACTTGTGTCGTCGAGAACTTAGGTGGAACTCGCCCTATCGGCTCTGAGGAAGTACGTAAAATGACTTTAGAGAGTCGCCTTACCGGTACATAGGAGCTGGGAAAGCCTGTGCGGTGCACAGAACGGCGAGGCTGGTGGATTCTTTAAACTGGAAGCCGCTTGTGGTCTGCGCGCTAGGAAACTTGGGAGGCACACGGCCCACAGGCTCTGCGCATGTTGGGAGAAGGCGGAATTACAAGGATTGGAGTTGGCATAGAGATATGCGAATAGATCAATTTTATATGTCCTACTCTGAATAAGTCGCCTACAAGAAATATAAAATAACAGTCATTACGTATTTACACACGCGGATCAAAGCTCTGCAGGGTACCCTATCCCAACATTCAGGCAAGGTACAATCTTACAACATAACATTTGAAAATATAAATACGTGGAACGTAGTTATATTTGCAAACATTCTACTAAGCTTAATTCACCAAATTATAATCTCTGAAAAACATTCAACGTAAGATTAATAATTAACATGAATAATTGAGTGGCCATCAAAATTAACACCGATTAATTTCTGTTAAAAATTGGACAGAGATTTTAATTATGGCGTTTAAACGTTTCATATTAAAAAAAGTTATACAATATCATAAACAGTAGTAGAATATCACCAGTTGCAATTAATTGAATTTGAGGCACTTATTGATGTTTTACCGAATTTTACTTTCCCCAAAAATATTGGAGATATTCTACTGAACTGAATTGAAAATGTATTTTTTTTACTATAAACGGTATCAGAAGTGAATTGCAATACACTTGTTTAAAATCGTTTAAGTCATTCACTGTATCGTTACTGTTAATTATTGTTAATAAATAAAACAAGCAATTTAACATTGGACTAGTAAATGGAAATATAAATTTTTATACATGCTTAATTTTAAAATTCACTCTAAGATACCAATGTGTGGCGCTATAAATTCAAAGACAAGCTTTCAACCATTAAGACTCTATTCCGTTTAGATGTAAATAATAAATTGATATGATCACAAAGAAATGGTGAGTTAATGAAAGCGAGAAAAAAGGTTATGAATTTATCGCGCAACAAGTTATAAATAACAAAACTTGACTCACCTGTGATAACTAGACGTCCTTTAGTTGCCGACAAACGAGTTTCTCCAGTGAGCCTGTGCTTAGTTCTGCATTGATAAGATTTGTAACCGTCTTCGGGTCCAACATCTCTAATATGCAATTCTCCAGATGGAAGGACCAAGTATTTACCCTCTGAAGAAAAAAACACGCATGAGTAAAGTTACCTGACAAGTAAAATTTTATATAATTTTTCTTTTAACTGAGCAACGTAAGGTTGCTTTACTTATAAACTGTATTCATTTCATGTGCATGCATTAACCTAAGGAAGTAGGAAAAAGGATCAAGGTAGGCCGTGAGGCCCATGGAACCACGGGAACCCAGTATGTAGGAACAGAGCCCTAAGCAAAATACTTCAAAACATATGAATTTTTATAACACCATCGTTGAAGATACAAGCCTAGTTAACTTCACCGTACCGTCTAAGTTGTTTTCTGAATCAAGATTTATTTCAATATCCTCATCGTCTTCACTGATGATCCAAGAGACGACACCGACGTATTCCGCAACGAAACTGGGGATATGGCATTTCACAATAGCCGCATTTCCTCGTAAAACATATTCTTCTAATAAGTTTACGGCGTACGCTTGAGAGACCACTGTAAAAACAGGATCAAAATCAGCGCACCAACGCTAGAAAACTAGAGATCTGTTAATTTCTAACATTTCAAATAAGAAGCGAATATTTCCTAACAACTAATCGACTGACCTAAATACTAAACAACTGAAGGACCTAGGATACGAAAGGAATTGGATAGATAACGGACAATGTCAACGATGGAAGGAATCATGTGGTTCAAACTTTTCATGTACCTAGCTGCAAAGTATCGTTCATTTTAATTTCTTCTTCGTTTTCATCTTCAGAGATAATCCAAGATGTGACAGAGACATATTCAGCAACGAAACTAGGGATTTGACATTTTAATACAGCAGCATTTCCACGCAAGACGTATTCTTCCCAGAATTTTACATCGTAAATTTGCGATACAACTGAAAATTTCCAAATGATTGAAGATACATACGAAAAGAATCTGAGCGTAGAATACGCTTACAAATACACTTAATCGATGGTGAAAATCGATGAATACAAAGATATCAGGACTTGGTTGGAAAAAAGGATGGGAAAAATCCTAAATGCTGTGTTACCTAAACTGAAATCGGAATCTATGTTTATATCCAATTCCTCTGTATCACCCTCAGAAATAATCCAAGAAGTAATGGTGACGTATTCGGTGACAAAACTAGGAATATGGCATTTCAATATAGCTGCATTGCCGCGTAAGACATTTTCCTCCCAAAGGTTAACAGTGTATGCCTGAGATACAACTGAAAAAATAATCGACTATTTCTATTGAGCACGCAATATATAAAATCCTTCTATTTGCAATTAGTTAACGTTAACATAGGAGAAGGAACGGATTCATTATTCATTTCAATTAACAGAAATACCTAAATTCGCATAATCAGTTACGTTTATTTCGTTCTCTTCAATGTCTCCTTCGGAAATTATCCATGAAGATACTGTTACGTATTCAGTGACAAAACTTGGTATATGACACTTAACAATAGCAGAATTGCCGCGCAAAACATTTTCCTCCATAAGATTTACGGTGTAGGCTTGAGATACGACTGAAACATTATTTTGTCCAATGAAATGTATATTTGGGAATTAAGGAAAAGGTTGTGTTTATAAGATCCCTTTGAAAGAAATACCGAGATCATTGGATTCTGCTTTAATTTCCAATTCATCAGTGTCGCCTTCAGAAATTATCCAGGATGAAACGCTGACGTACTCAGTCACATATGAAGAAATGTGACATTTCAGAATTGCGGCATTGCCGCGTAAAACGCTTTCCTCCATGAGGTTTATAGTGTACGCTTGTGTCACAACTGCAAATAGAGTTGCAAAATTACAATGAGAAGTGTAACATAGGATTGGCCAGGACGACTAGGAAACAATAGGCTGCACGTAATACATGTGTTATACCCTCGCTATTCGTGGTATCATTAGAATTAATTTCTGTTTCATCGTCATCTTCGGAAATAATCCAAGAAGCGACTGACACGTACTCTGTCACGAAACTGGGTATGAGACATTTCAGTATGGCAGCATTTCCCCGCAGTACATTTTCTTCTACTAAGTTGACCGTATAAGCTTGACTTACAACTGAAATATATATTTTTGCTAGTTATGTGTTATTTTTGTATGTCTATTCAAATGAAAAACATATGTTTTTTTTATAATGAGAAAAGGACGGGATTAAAAGGACAATAGTATCGAATTTATTTTTAGGTTAATACCATAATTTTCATTAGTCAGAAACTCTTCGCCTTCGGTATCATGCCAAGACATTACATGAACATGGTCAGAAACGAACGATGGAATATGACATTTGAATACTGCCGCGTTACCTCTTATAACATAAATATCATACACTTGCGACTCGTAAAACTGATTAACAGCTGAAAATATAAAAATTGGAATTTGAACCACACATGAATACATCTATATGAGTTCTCGAGGATTTTCGTGGAGAGCGGATAGGAACAATTGGGGTCGCGCGGGCGCTCTCGATTACCATAATTGCCCTCGGATCCATTCAACGAAAATGCAGACAAGGACTCTTCGTCCGTTACCCATTCCACAACCTGGACGTAATCCGCGACAAATGATGGAATTAAACATTTTACAATCACTGAGTTGCCTCGTAAAACGTCCTCATCGATAACTCGGGGTTCGTAGTTCTGATGCACCACTGTGAAGGGAACTTATTTTAACAGCTAATATTGAATAGGAAAGGTCTAAGGATCGGACTGAGCAAGTTAAATCTATATTTTAATACGCTATCTATTGTATACCAGAATCAAAATTTGGATCATTTTCAGCAGTAACGGTTTCATTATCCATAGTCCATGCCGTAACGTGAACAAAATCTGCTACAAAAGAAGGCACGATGCATTTGAGGATAGCAGTGTTGCCTCGTAAAACGAACTCGTCGTTGACTCTAGCCTCGTATACTTGAAGGACAGCTGTGACAACAAAGTTAATGGATTGGGAAAGAGGAATTATATTTTTTTTGAGGAGAAGTACCCTCATTATTTCCTGGATAATAAGTGCCACCATCGCTGTCAGTCCACATTTCAACTGATACAAAATCTGAGACAAAACTTGGTACTTCACACTTCATGATTGCTGCATTGCCACGAATAACATACTCATTGTCTGCTTCAGCTTCATAAGACTGCGACACCACTAGTTCAAAAATAAATTGATAACTATTGAGATCATTGTAATAAAATTGTTTCAAAGGAAATTGGAATAGGAAATTAATGTTGTTATATTTATAACAAGTACCCTCAGACGTATTTGTGTTATTTAAAGTTAATATTTCCCCATCTTCCATAATCCAGGATTCCACGTGCACGAAGTCGCTAACAAACGATGGAATCTTGCAATGAATAATAGCGGCATTCCCTCTAATCACGTACTCATTTTCGGCTTCGGTCACGTAATACTGGGACACAACTAAAGAATATCAATTAGACATGTATTTGGAATGGATAGGTATGTGGAGGTGATGGACAAACGTTCAATACGGAAGTTGCCATAATATTCATATCGTTACCGAGGTTATCGGAATGAGTAATTTCTGATCCTTCCTCATCTATCCACGCTTCTACCTTCACAAAATCCGCGACAAATGATGGGATAGAACATTTCAATACAGCCGCGTTCCCCCGAATAACGTACTCAGTCAGAATTTCAGCTTCATAAAACTGATTGACAACTGAAAAATTACGGATATAGGCTTCAGAACCTCGTAGATAGGAGTATAGTAGTTGGGATTTAGGATTTTATGAATTATAATTGGACGATATCCTACCGATGTCATCGGTAAGTAAATATTCCCCATTATCCGAATCGACCCAAGCTTCCACTTTGACAAAATCAGTGACGAATGAGGGAATATTGCATTTTAAAACGGCGGTGTTGCCACGGATAACGTATTCTGACACCACCTCGGCTTCGTAATATTGAGTTACAACTGTAACACGCATTTGATTGAAGTGTTTAGGAACAATATTGAGGAGTGGACTTTGGTTGGTTATTTATGTCAATTTAAAAGTACCCTCTCCCTCCTTGGTTTCCTCAATAGTAAAAGAAGAGCCAGATTCATCGTGCCACGATACAACATTCACGAAATCGGCCACAAACGATGGTATGGAACATTTTAGTATGGCGGAGTTTCCACGTATGACATATTCGTTATTAACTTCGGACTCATATTGTTGCTGCACCACTGCGAATTATTCTTTGATAAAAACTTTATATACATGGGAGCAGGATCACCGGGATGTGAAGCATGATACTTCAAAATTAATAACCGTAATTTTCTCCTGGATAGAAGTCTTCGTTTTCATCAGTGTGCCAAGAGAGGACTTCTATGAAATCAGCGACGAAGGACGGAACTTGGCACTTCAGAATAATGCTATTTCCCATGATGGCATACTCTTTGTTCACATCAGTATCGTAGTGCTGTGCTACCACTGGTATATTACCATGAAAAGTTTTGTTTAGAGATGGGACTTAAACCTATCGATTTTACAGGTCGATAAAGAACATTTTGGTATGCCTACATAATTAAGACTTAGTGTTGTAATACTGAAAATTATTTAAAAAATATTCGACGCCATTTGTCGATATGGATCGAAAACACCTTTTTATTATTTACTTTCGTTTTATCTTAATATTTCCGTCAAAACACAAACACTGTAAGTAAAATTCAGAAACACAGTGTAACCTAAAAAAAGACTAAAGATAAATATCAAATGGTCTACACATAATCATAGTACTTTTTTCACGGTTAATGTTTGTAGACCAAAAAACAATACATATAAAAAATAAACAATAAATTCAAGCACATCAAAATTTTACAAAAATCAACCGTGTAAAACAAAAATTAAATATCTTAACATTAATATCAATATGACAACATTTGCTTTAAAAATCTTTAAATCTTCCAATATTTAGTTATAAAATATATTACCATAATGCAAAGCGATTACACAAAAATCATTAGGTCAACATTCCCATAAAATTAAACAAGCTTTCACTCTGGTAAAAATGTGGTTTTTTTGTAAATTAAATATGTAGATCGGCTACATATTTAAATTTGATACGAACATTTGATTAAAGAACATTCACTGGAAACCTTAACTGTATATTTAACTGGCCACTTACACTAGTTGCACTATATGACCTCGAACAATCACCTTAAATTAGTTAATTACCACGTTAGGTTCATAGCTATAGGAATAAGGGTGTCATAGTTAAAGTCTCGACCAATTAACCGGTTAATCAAGTTATTTAGTAACCGTGATGCTTAAAATATTACGGAATGTTTTATGTTAACAGCCGGCAAACGCAGGCCATCTGATGGTAAGTGGTCTTCGTCGCATCGTCGTCGCAAATCGTCGTAAAAGCATCACTGACGAGAGCTTCTGCTCTTTCTAGAAGAGCAGAAGTTCCGCTTATTACTTGCTCTTCGATAACAACCGAAACAGGTCGAAACATTTCACAGTTCATTCTAGAAGGAGGGTGGTGAGCCAATTAGGAAGCCAGGCAGGTCAAAGACCCTACCATGCCACCCTATTATGTAGTTTTTCAAAATCTATAGTAATATTATAAATGTGACAATAATTCTGTCTGTCTGTGTGTCTGTCTATGTAGTGACCACGGCCAAACCGATTGTGATGAAATTTCATATGATTGAAGGTTTTGGAATGAAAATAGGCTACATTTTCCCCATATTTTTAGTTTTTCCAGGACCTTCATTGTTTTACGAGATACATGACAATAATGTTCCACAAAAACATTGTCCTAATCCAGTCGGTACTTTTGTATGTATGTGGCCGTGTTGCTCAAAATCTACTGAACGGATTTTTGTACGGTTTTTACTAAAAGATAGTGCAATACTTTGAGACGGTTATAGGTAATAGTGCATTACGATTTTATGTCAATTAACTGAAGTATAACGATTAATGTTAAAAAATCTCGCCTGCTGGGAGTTTTCCACGAGGGCGAAGCCGCGCGCCCATCTAGTATCGAATAGAACTCGATTGTACATAACAGATCGTATCAGACCGTAGTCTTGAGTGTGAGCGCATAAACACCATTTCTACTTGACATCTAACCTACGGTTATATAATAAGAGATAAATTGATCACTACCCCAACGCATTTTACACCCACGTCAATGCAGTTGATTATTTGATTAACCTTATTGAGATATACTCATAGGGCAGCGCCCTGCAGTTGACCGAGCGTTCAATAACTACCGATCTGTGATAGTATGACTTCAACAGACGAC
>DWPQ01000861.1:0-14166 GCA_018251795.1 Perichares adela | reverse complement strand
GGCCCTAACGGTGGTAGAAATAATTTGATAGCCGAGTTTAATTCTGCTCTCACAAACTGCAATAACTGGAAAAATTGTACAATGAGAAGTGTTGATATGAATCTAAAAAAAACATGTGTAGTGAATAAAGATAGAGCAATCTTTGGTAAAGGAGATGCAGAAGTACATCAAATTATGTACATCTAACCAAATACATAAGTATGACATTAGTAAAGCATATACATTTAATCATAGAACTTCCATCTGTTAGTAGCAAGGTACATATTAATAACTAATAACTGGTTTCTCGTTTAATATATTTGTAACTTCATCAATTAACAAAAACTTAGGCACATTTACCATTTTTAGAATAAAATGAATCTAGGTTACTTCCTGAAGTCTTGTACTTCTATTTGAATGTCCTATCAAAATACAAGCAGCCTTTAAGAACTATGGCAAGTGCCAAAACAGTTTTTTTAATAATCATAGTAATAAGTAATAGTTTTTAAGTATGACATTCTACTCATAGAAGTGCAATAATCTCTCTAGTCTATTAAACTTTAATTATTTTATATGCAATTATATTAATCTAATATTATCATAAACTAACCTACTAAATAAGTTATGTATCACAATTTAAAGTGAATAAACTAAAATAAAATATCAAAATAAATAGGGAAAACTAATTCATGTAGATAAGTATTCTGTAATCAATAATAATATAAATCAATATCAAAACACTTTATCATTATGCATTATTATTAAGTGCCATGTATTTTATTTTGTCATAGAAATAATTGACTAAAACAAAACAATTTTTCTTTTGAACTATGTATTAGGTCAAATGTTTATTTAAAGATTCTTCCGAAATTATAAAAGTAATTAGCCACTGACAAACAGATTTTTTTTTTTAACTTGTGTTTGATACTGGTCTCTATTTTTTACTTGAGGAATGTTAATTATCAAATAATTAAGATTATTTTTAAATCACTGACAATTTTTTATTTATTTGTATAAATACAAAATAAGAAGGTTGATATTATTTAATTTAGTTACATATGTTTAAGCACAAGACATGGTTTAAGTAATTTTGTAACTGTTTTAGATTTTTTTAAGTTACCTTTATTAGAGTGTAAGATATAGGTTTAAGTGATTTTGTAACTCTTAGATTTTTTTATATTCTTTCTCAAAATATTTAGGATATATTTATAATCAACATAATAAATAAATGAGAATTATACGAATTTTATCTCACTTACTCTTATTACTTCTACCAGCCTCATATTTCAAAAATGTTAGAACATAAAATTACTGAAATACAATTTAAAATTTATGTAATACTAGCTCTCACTGCATGGAAGTTTGTTACGTTTTTCCTAAATACAGATTCCACTGGATTTCTAAGAAAAAAATTGCCTAAGTTACTCCTTATTACCTCAGCTAGCTTCCAGTGAAAGTCCCATCTAAGTTGGTCCAGCTGTTCCAAAGATTAGCCAGAACAATGACAAATTGTAAAAAAAATAATTTTGGTTTATCTACCATGCATGTAACATGCATTTATTATAAAGAGGTTATTTTAATATTACAAACAGACACTCCAATTTTGTTTAATTGAATAGGTCATCATTTGAATTATGGGAATATCATGCAGTACTTTGGTTAGGTTTCTTCAAAGCTTTCAGGAAGTTTTGTAAAACTTTTCAATAGTACAAACATTATTGAAATAATTAATTCAACTACCAAGTTAAATAGAATATGATTTTAATGTCACAAGTCAAAGAGTGATTATAACAATACATTTTAATGCATAACCATTATTAAAAATATAGATTTACATCAGTCAATATAACAATGAATTGAGCAATAGAATTGAAGTAATCATAATTAAACATTTATAATACAATTGATACTATATTCATAATAATTAGCTAAATATCATGAGTCCAACCATGTATTAGTGACAGAATTACCATTTACAATGCAATCCTTGAATCCTTTCATAACATAACTTGATTGGAACCAAGACGCAGTGCTGTTGGATTCAATATCTTTGAGATTATCTGTGGTTTCACTTTGTTCTATTTTTAAATTGTCTAAATCATTACTAATGGCATCTCCAAACACTTGTAACTCATTGCAACATGATATGTTGCCAGTACGTGAAGTGAAGTCCAAAGTAACTACTTTGGCACTCCTGGGTATTCTGCATCCGCTTATAAAAACAAAACTATCACCACATACCACTTCTTGGTTACTTCCCAATTTTTTCTTCATAAACAAGTACAGATTCATGGGAGGCAGTGTGTCAAAAAATATTTGACTCAGTTCTTCTGATGTAACTAATGTCCTGAAAAAAAAAAAATATTTACACTATGTACATTTGAGATCCTCAAACATGACAATGTGTATTATAAATAGATTATCAGTAGGACAGGGATAGAATCGTAAGGAAACTACTTTGATAGCTCTCAATGGTGGTTTAGCAACCTGAACTAGCTAGTGACCTGAGTTATCAACTAACTGGGACTATTTCACAACCTGCACTGTTAAACAATTTGTAGTATCTAGCAATGGTAACTCTTTTAATTGTTTTGACACTTTATTATATTTTACCATATTTACGTTAAATTATGTTTATCTTCGTAAGTTAAATATACAAGAAGCGTTATTGCAAAAGTGATTTCGTTCAGACAATTAATAATAATTGGTGTTAATAAAAGTATAAAAGAGAAATAAAGTAGGAGTACTTTAAATAATTTTTGCATAAGGATGGTAAAACTTAAAGTGTTTGACATCATTATTAAACAGTTTTATTTAGCTTGCCCTTTTATTTATTTTTTAATACCACAGTACAAAACTAAGTGTATTCTACAATATAAAGATAAATAATAATTATTAACTTTAAAGAGTAATTAACTAATTTCAACACTCACTTGAAAACACGTCTCTGGATTCCTTGATCACTGATAATATTGTTTGATTGGCACTGAGGTTGATGGCATACAGTAGGTAACAGGATCCTGTACATTTCTTTATAGGTGACAGGTGTGGCACCGAGTGCAATACAGATTTCTTCTGGTAAGGATGCACCACCAATTTCTTTTTGCACACTCTAGAAATAAAATCAGAGGCAAACAATTTTAGAATTTTTATATTGTTTCGAATTTTTAAAGATCATACCATAGCATAGCAACTACAATTTTCATAAAGGTAAAGTTGAAATTAACTCCCAAGCAGAAAGACTTCAATATTGATACAGGTTTTACATTTTTATACAAATGTTACTTTTTCTTCTACAATAATTGTACAGAAAAAGTTATAATAGTTCATTTAAGGGTATTTAACTCAAATACATGCATATAACTGTAACATCTGCGTCAAAGATGTAATTTTAAAATAATGTAAGAATCACCTTCAAAATAAAATCAAGGTTTTCCAACGCAGTCGATGCTGTACGAAAATGCATTTCAGACTGAAAACTGTCTTTCTTCTCAGGACATTCCTTCTTCTTAGTGATAATCTGTTTAAGCCACGAATAAGTGTATGGTATTTGCAATCTTTGATAAACAATAAACTTAATTAATTCCACCACGACGTGCCCACAGGATATTGAAGTTAATTGATCACCAATATTTAAATGTACAGTCATAGGCTTAAAAGTACTGGAAGAATTCATAGCGCACGTAAATATAACAGGAACAAGTCGTTGAGTATTAAATAGTATTAATACTTTTACATTCCACAACTTCCACAGGAATCGAGGATGGATCTAATTAAAATTTTAAAACTATTGGCCGTTGCTAGCATAGACGAAATACAGAGAAAACAACCACAAACTTTTACTTTACATTATGGTAACCACTACACAGTATATTCATAACAAATCTATTGTAGACTATTAGATTATTCTATGGTAGAATAGCGCAAATATTAAATTGTGAATCGAAATTCAAAATAATTCCCAGAACAAAATACTTTTGAAGTATGATTAAATGTTTGTCAATTTATTAGTCTGCATTTCTAAAATTAGTTTGCAATAAATATAAAAATATGTATCGTGTAAAGAATATTGTTAGAATTCGTTTCAATGGACATAACTTTTCAACAAATTGCCGTCAATATGCTAAGGAAGTAAGATTCGGTCCAGATGTAAGATCTGTTATGCTTCAAGGTGTTGATATTCTAGCAGACGCTGTAGCCATTACAATGGGCCCAAAAGGGCGCAATGTTATTTTGGAACAAGCTTTTGGCCCGCCAAAAATAACTAAAGATGGAGTCACTGTTGCCAAAGGTATAGAACTGAAAGACAAATTTCAGAATATAGGTGCGAAATTAGTACAAAATGTTGCCCATAAAACGAACGAAGAAGCTGGTGATGGCACTACAACTGCTACAGTTTTAGCAAGGGCCATTGCAAAAGAAGGCTTTGAGTGCATTTCAAAAGGAGCTAATCCCATAGAAATCAGAAAGGGGGTAATGCTTGCAGTCAACACAGTTACTGAAAAACTAAAGGAAATGTCAAGAGAAGTAAGTACATCTGAAGAAATTGAACAAGTAGCAACCATCTCGGCAAATGGTGATAAAGCCATTGGTAAACTAATAGCGTCTGCAATGAACAGAGTCGGTAAAGATGGAGTTATTACTGTAAAAGACGGAAAAACATTAGAGGATGAATTGGAAGTTATTGAAGGTATGAAGTTCGAGCGTGGTTTTATTTCTCCATATTTTATTAACTCGTCTAAAGGGCCAAGAGTTGAGTATAATGATGCCTTAGTATTATTTTCTGAAAAGAAAATATTTACCTGCCAACAAATAGTTCCCGCATTGGAAATAGCTAACACACACAAGAAACCTTTGATTATTATCGCTGAAGACTTTGATGCAGAACCTTTGTCAGTTCTTGTAGTCAATAAACTAAAAATTGGATTACAAATAGCTGCTGTAAAGGCGCCTGGTTTTGGAGAATACAGGAAAAATACGTTGATGGATATGGCTATAGCAACAGGTGGAGTAGTATTTGAGGATGATGCAAACTTAATTAGACTTGAGGACTGCTTATTTGAAAGTTTAGGAAAAATTGGAGAAGTTATAATTACCAAAGATTCCACTCTCCTATTGAAGGGTAAAGGTGATAAAAATGATATAGAGGAGCGAATCGAGCAAATAAGATCTGAGCTTGAGGACACTACTAGCGATTATGAAAAAGGTAAGCTTTTGGAACGTATATCTAGATTAAAATCTGGAGTAGCTGTGTTGCTAATAGGAGGTAGTAGTGAAGTTGAAGTTAATGAGAAAAAGGATCGTGTCAACGATGCTCTCAACGCAACACGTGCAGCTGTTGCAGAGGGAATAGTACCAGGAGGAGGAGCAGCATTATTAAGATGTATACCCGTATTAGAAAAACTAAATCCAGTGAACTCTGACCAAGCTATTGGCGTTGACATTGTTAAAAAAGCATTAAGAACGCCTTGCTTAACGATTGCAAGCAATGCGGGATTTGATGGCTCAGTAGTTGTTGCAAAAGTGGAGAGTATGGGAACAGATTTTGGATACGATGCTCTGAATAATGAATATGTTAATATGATCGAACGAGGAATTATAGACCCAACTAAAGTAGTAAAAAGAGCGTTAACTGATGCTAGTGGCGTTGCATCTTTATTAACTACCGCTGAAGCAGTAATTTGTGATATTCCTAGTAAAAAAGATACTCCTCCAGTAGAAATGGGTTCTGATTGCGGCGTTACGGGTGTTTATTGAACATATAATTGTTATATTCTAATAATATTATTTAAAATTATTTTTGGCAATTTCTTTATTATTTTTAAATGTTATTTTGAGTCTGTCCTTGTTTCTACAGGTCATGTAAAATTTGGACTATAGCCTAATGGGCGGTGTAAATGTAATAATAAAGGTGTACTAACTGAGGCTTACTCTATTAATTTTTTTCACTAATACTAATTAATTTCATTTATTTATCTTTGAAATAATGTATTCATGAATTTAACTTTATGAACTAAACCGGTTTCACAGCAACCCAGCATATCTAGTAAATTGTCTATGGAAGGATTCAAATGACTTTTATTTTTGACATTTGACACGATACAAATACTCAAGGTGACGTTAGCCAGTCAGATGATACGTAAAAGTTGATTGTATTTTTGGCGCGAAGGAAGGCGCGTAGAAAAATATATTTGATTTATGTTTTAAAAAACATTGTTGGTTGTTGTTTTGTTGTGGTATTGTTATTAATCATTATAAATATTATATACTACAATTATTACTCTTTGACTGCATTGACTGCATGATTGTTGTAATGTTACAAAAAATTGCGTACGTTGCGGTGCTATCAAAAGCTTGTAAACTTGTAATTATAAGGTTTTAATTACGGTTTCCAAAATGACCGAGGAACTTTCTTGTGTAAATCATACGGTATTTATCGAAGAAGGCAATAGCTTTAATAAACATTTAATAAATAGTGGCCACATAACCCAAGACGATAACAATAGTGACTCTGACAGCGATATTGAAATACGATTTAAAAAAGCTAAACCAAAATCAAAACGTGTGACTGAGTGTGATAGTGATACTGATAAAGAAAATGATGTTACCAACGTTAACACCGTGTCTTCACCTCAAAAATCTGATTTGGAAAACAGCAATGATGGGGAGGTATCCTCTAATAAAAAGAAGTCAAGGATAAGAAACATTTCCAACAGTGACAGTGAATCACAATCAGGATATGATAACACTGAAGCAACTAGTAAATATGATCTCACTAGAACTAAAGTTAGAAATAAGGAGCTACATAATAAGTTTAAAAAGTTGAAGGATTCTAAGAGTACACCTAAGGAAAATAAATCATCTGCAGAATCTGATAGCGAAGACTCAGTTAATTCAGATAATTCAATTTCTTGTTCTAAGATAAAACAGGTATTATTATTTTCTATTTTAACAGCATTTTGACCATAGAGATATTTGTAGTAGGGGATCCATAATCTTGCCTGTGAGTGCAAGTGTCCAACAACTAAAAAGAGAAGGAAGATGAGAGACCAGTCTCTGTTTTTGTTTAATAATATGTGCAAATAAAGAGAGACAGATGGGGTGCCTCATTTGCGATCTTAATTTTTTATGGTTTTTCGATGGACATATTTTAGGCTGGCTCCCCTACGCTAATAATTCTATGATCTTATCACTTTCAAGGTAGCACAGACAGTAAATTAATCATAAAAGATAGTAAAGAAGTGTAATGGACTTTACTGTTAAGTTCAATGTCCACTGTCCATGCCGCATCCTGTTCAACAGAAAATGAAGTCTGCCAGTAGTCTTGTTGTTGGAGCTAGGTCTTGTACTACTGAGTTGATACAAACAATACATAGTACTAAGATTCTACCTGGCTGGGTTTTTTTTTTTTATCATCCACCTTGAATTTTATCATACTGTCATGTATGGTGCTAGGGTTTTTACCTGCCTTCCTTATTTACATTATCATCCTTAGAATTAACTATGGAATGATTTTTAATGTGTTTTGATTGCATTGCCAGCTTCCTTAGCTAATAATGTATTGATGATACCTTTGGTTTTGCCAATGTTTAAGTGGAGTGTTTACATATCAGTTAGCAAAGCTGCCCTTTTGTTAGACAGGGACATAAAAAGAAGTTTTTGTTAATATTACTCTTGAAAGGATTGTTATATTGAAAATTATAGTTATATACATTACTTACTAAATTATGATACCAATTGTTGTATTTCTAATACCGATATATTGTTAACAAGTTAACAATTTTTTTGTCAATAGTTTTTTATTTGGTAGACATGCCAACTGATGGTAAGTGGTTATGGTTGCCTATAGACATTTGTATCAGGCAGGAGGCCACCAGAAATAATGAAATTGTGTTTAACAATAAAATTCATATTCTAGAAGTTAAAGAAGAAATCAAGTCACTCATTAACAGCAATATGTGATCCAGACACATCAGAAGATGAAAGTAGTGTTAATGTTAAAGTAACGAAATCCAAGCCAAGGGCCACCAAGCTCATATCACCACAGCCAGTCAGGGTAAGAACATTCTTGATAAATTATTAAAAAGTTTGCTAAGCTTATTAGATTTTATAATCATAACAAACCATAATTGACAATGCCTTTAGCTATTAAGTCCACCCTTTGTACCATTTTGTATTAAGGTTTGTACAATAAAGATTAAATAAATAAAATAAAGAAAAAAAATTGTCCCACTGCTGGGCTCAGATCTCCTCTCATATTGAGAGGGAAATATCAATACTATGTAGGTTATAGAGTATGATTGTGACAGGATGACTACCTAGCTCAATAAATCTAATTGCAACAATTTGGTTGTTTTTGTCAACATAATACTAACCAGTTAGTTTGTATTTACAAATAAAGCACTAACCGGTTTTTCTTTCTTTATCTTTGACTAGCAGTGTCTGTGTCAATATGATGTACCTATCTAGTACTCTAAACTTGTCCCCATTAATTACTTACTATGTTTGTCCATATTTCTGTGTAAATGTGTTTGAAGAGCTTTTAGAATTTTTCGATACTTAGACATCTAATGACTCGGCTATCTGACTATATAAATTAATTAATCCATAAATAAATATTATATACTTGTTCCCTAGATGTCGGCTAAACAAGCAATGGAAAATATGCAAAAAATTAAGAGTGAATCCAACCGAATGTTAAGAGAAAAAGAAGTATCTTTACCATACCACAGACCAAAAGCATTGACACTGAAAGATATAATGAATAGAAGAAAACCTGCTCTTACATCTGATGGAAAAACATTACCAATTAAAATGAACAATGAACAATTAAAGCAATATGCGTAAGTAACATGCAATTGACACTAATATTTAAGATTACAATTATGGCTATTGAATAATCTGTGGAAACAAACCTGTAATTATGTTATTTTTCTGTTTACAGGTTGATGTTGGAACAAAGGCAAAAAGAAATGATGGAACTATGTAAAAGTGATACAGATGAGGAAGAGCAAAACTGTCCTGAAGAACAAACTGTAAACAAAACTGAAGAAAACGCAGAATCTAATAGCAATGACAAAGTATTGAATCAAGAAAATGGCGATTTATCTGATGCTAATGATAAATCATATGACAACATTAATAATGAACATAGTATTAGTGCAAAAGCCGATAATTTGAATGAGGAAAGCTTTAAAGAGGCAGATATTGTTGGTAAGACATTAGAAGATAATGAAGAATCAGCAGATAGCATTCACAAAAAGGCTGAGAATGAAACTTTGAATGCAGAAGAAGAACAAGAACAAAATATGGATACATTGATTCTAGATGAAAATCACAAACAGACTGAAAAGGAGGATCATACTTTGGAATTACTTTCAGAAAACAAAGAACCACATTTAAATTACCTAAACAATGGAGTTGAACAAGAAAGTCATGAAATTTCTTTACATTATGAATCAGAAAAAACCGTTAAGGGTTCCATTAAGGAATTCTCTGAGAAGGAAACGAGACAAACTGCTACTGTTCAAGAGACAATTGAAATAACGACTAATGGGAAAATAGAAGAAATGGATATTGAAAAATCTATGAAAGCCAATGATGAAGTTAAAAAAAATACAAGTGACGAATTTTCTGATGATGATTTTACTATGGAAGAGCTTGATAATATCATCGAAAATGCAGAAATTAACAAAGGTAATAAATAATAAATAAAGTAACATTTTGAATTGAAACACATTAGTTTATTTTATACCTAAACTATGACTAAACAACTTTTTTTAGATACGTCAAGGAAAATTTTGCCAACCATCGAAGCAACATTGGAAATTAAGCCTATACTGACAGGATCTCCGGGCATGGTTATAGATTTAGATGACAATTGTGAAAATACTCAAAAAAAACTTACAGGTGTGGAAATATTGAAGGAGCGGTTTCGGTATTTTGCAAAATTAAAATCCCTGGAAGATATGGAGAAAGATAGGGAAAAAAAGTAAGTAGATTTTGGAAATGTTCTTGTGTTTATGTATGTAAAAGTTATATTTTGTATTATTTAATTATCTTCTAGGTTCAAACCAGGAATTCAGCATTTGAAATTAAAACAGCAGTTAGAGGAACAAATAGCGGAACAGAGGTCTTTGGAATGGGAAAAACGTCTTCAGGTAGAAAACCAATTGAAAGCTGAAACTAATACCGTCGAAGGAGAAGAGTTTGATGGAGAAGACATTGAAAAAATTGAAGCGAAATTAGACGAAAATGATGCCCTTGACGACGAAGAATGTAGTAGCAGTAGTGAGGAAGAAGTAGAAGACACTTGTGATATAAAAGATAAACCAAGAATACGAAATCCGTTGATAGACGATGAAGCTGAAGTATCTGAAGACGAAGATGTAGATAATGATTGCAATAAGGAAAAGGCAGATGATGACGATGGTGATGACAATGGAGATGAAGATGGCGAAAATGAATCTGATGACGACGATGACGAGGAATCATCGGAGTCAGAGGAAGAACAGCCAACGAAATGTAAGAAAGGGCGGATTTTAAAAGCGTTTGAAGATTCTGATGATGAAGATCTAACAACCGATCCTGTACTTAATAATGCATCACATACTGAAAGTCAAGAAATTCGTGAATCTCAAGGTAATACTACTAGTCGCAACTTACAAATCCAACAATTATAATAAAAATACTTAAGTAACACAAAATGAATATATAAATTACTTCTTCAGAAATTTAAATTCCTACATGATAGTAGAAACAAATAGTTATTTGTAATAAATGTAGTGATGAAATATGTAGATTAATAAATGATTTTTAGGTGTTTAGTGAGTGTAAAGAATCGAGATAACTTGGAATTTAAAAAATATATAGCAACTAGTGAACCGCCCTCGATTCGCTTCGGGACTCGAAGGAATCTCGAGATAAAAAGTAGCATATGTCCTTTCCCAAGTTCAGTTCTATTTTCATACCAATTTCATTAAAATCGGTTCAGTGGTTTAGGCGTCAAAGCGTAGCAGACAGAGTTACTTTCGCATTTATAATATTAGTAGGGATTGTTTCTAAGAAATCAAAGTGTATAACATTTGAACCAAAATCTATCTTGCTTATGTAGATTTAAATATTAAAGATAAAGATATGCATTATCATATTTCAGATGATGAAATACAACTGGCTCAACCACAGAAAACTTGCTCAGATGATTTATTTTCTAGTCAAGAATATATTCAAAAATCAAACAGAACAGATGACTGTAAAGTTGCTGATACAAGTTTAGAGGACTTGGGATCCCAGACATTTTCTATTCTGCAAACTGGTACTGAAAATATAAGTGACAAAGAGGATGTTAGTCCAGAAAAAATCAACGTTATTTGTGAAACCCAGCCTTCTAGCAATGTAAGTCTTGCTATACATACATAACCAATAATTGGACGTAGTTATGCAAAAACAATCCAATCTACATTAATTTGGATTTGAAATAAAAGCAATTGCGTGTTTCAATGGTATTCTTTTTTATTATAACTACTTAAGGTTCTATTGTTGCTTTATATTGTAATCAGATAATCATTTGTTTATATTTGGGTTATTTAATTTACAATAAAAAAACAATTGGATAAATGGATTGGAACGTTTTTGCATAACTACATCCAATTGTCCCACTGGTGGGTCTCACTTTAAACCCTCTGACACTGAGAGGTGGCCACCACGCTGACCAAGTGCGGGTTGGCTTCTTAAGTATTGCTGTAAATTTAATGGGAATGTGTTAAGATGTCTCATGTTGACCAATATGGTTTATGCCAAATTAAATAACCCAGTATTTTTATGTTGACTGATAAATTAGCAGATGGACCACTTTATAGAAAATGGGTAAAACTATCCATAGATGTTCATGATGATAATACATGTGATGATAAATAAAAACTTGTGAGATAACCTTCATAATGTTTGGAAAAGTATGAAATTTGCCATTCTGCATTTGGTCAGTGTGGCGGTCTATGGTCTTAAACCCTCTCAATGAGATTAGACCCGACCCTGACAGTAAAACAATTATCGTTGTGATGTATTAGAAACATCAAATAATAATAACAATAAATAAATAAACATAGAACAGTCTCCGCGTGTGCTATTACTATTTTTTATCAGTCATATAGAGTTATTGTTTTAGGTTATAATTTTCCTAGTGCCATGAATTAGACAAAAATATTAATTTCAATAGAAAACCAGATAATTTCTATTCCCCAACCTCTTAGTATTATTTATACTCAGGTATGTGTATTTTGTTTATGTTTTTATTGTTGATATAAAACAGGACAACTTCGACGCGATCGTTGGAATGTGCACGGGTGGCTTTGCAGAGAATCTGGTAAGTCCTGAACCTGAGTCATCACAGCTTTCGCAGTCACAGGACATAGGGGAAAATGTGGCTGATTTATGTACGGGGAAGTTTTATGATAACCCATTTGTATCACAAGCCGCTGGAAATGGAAATGATATTGAGGATAAGACTGAAGACGAATCGATAGTTGATTCCGGTCTTGAACTGGAAAAACAGGCAGACGAAATTAATACCCCAAATAAGCCAGATGATTCCAAACTTATAAAAGTTAGTGAAGGAGAAAATAAACTATTGAAATCAATTCTTGACGAATTAGACGATCCAGAATTTGATTCTCCAAAGCCGAATAAATACTTCTTCAATGCCACTAAGAATAAGGATAAAGAGACTACGGATGTTGAAAATAGTCAATTTAAGAAAAAGTTTGTCATTGAATCAGATGATGAAATGAATGACGCTGAAGTTACTAGTAACAAAATGAAAAGAAAGAAACGCAAGCTGGAAAACCGAGCGCTGCAAATTTCTGGTAATATTTTTTTCTACCTGTTTTACCATATTAATTATTTTCTCGTTTTTACAACATTTTTCGATGTTACTTCACTACTACTACTGCACATCTTCACTACTACTTCACACTAATGTCATAGCGTGTGTTGTAGTCTATAGCCTTCTTCAATAAATAGACTATTCAACATAAAAATATTTTTTTTAATTCGAACCAGTAGTTACTGAGATTAGTGCATTCAACCAAACAGCTTCAGTTGTATAAATTGAGTACCATAGATAAAGTTTAAATAAAGACGTAAGTTCATCCACACCAACTGGATCCATGGCAATCGTCTATGCCCGGTTCTCAAGATCCTTCCTGCCGCGTACGTGCAAACTGTGGAATGAGCATTCGTCCGAGGCATTCCCGCTATGACATGGGGTTCTTCAAAAAAGGCGTAAAAAAGCTCTCCTTCATGGCCGGCGATGCATTGGCGACTCCTCTGATGTTGCATATGTTCATAGGTGACGGTGACCACTCAACATAAGGTTGCCCGTCTGATTTTTCGTCAGTCCTTAAGACTATTAAAAAAAAAAGTTCTTTCCTACATTTAAATGTGATTTCAATACTTTGGAGTATTTGAGTTATAGTAAGAACTTTTTTTTTTTTTTAAATAAGTGATTGATCACTTATTTTTTAAGTACACACGGAGAACGAAAGTGACCCAACTCAAAATATGCTTGAAAGTTTGACAATGACGTTTATATTTCCAGATGATGAAGATGATTCAGAGCAAGAGACATATGAGTCTGACGTAGAAGAGGATGAGGAAAGACTAGTTGAGTACGACTCTGAAGAGAATGAGGTGTGTATATATAATTATTGTTTACAGCAGTGGTGGTGCTTTTGGATGCAGTGGTCGGTTACCATCAATTGGTCGCATGGTCGATTGCTATCTATGTACATCGGAAGTTATACTAACTGACCCCATAAACGTTTTGCTATATAAATTATGGTATTAAATAATACGGGCTGGTGTTTAAGTATTGTACGTTTTTTTTGAAATCTTAAATAATATGAAACTAAATTTTGCCTAAAAAATAAATGGTTGAGGCGGGATACCTTACCTCATAGGGGAAAGAAAATAGTTTATAACCTATTTTCAGACCCATTGTATATGGACAAAAATTTCATAAAATATGGTCAAGCCGTTTCGTAAGAGTACGTCAACTAGCTCAGACACAAGGATTTTATGTATTACTTTAATATTCAAATTCAAATTCATTTATTCAAATCAAATCAAATCAAATCAAATTCATTTATTCGAAGTAGGTTTTTACAAACACTTTTCGAAAGTCAATTTATG